>JAVSCE010021594.1:0-50727 GCA_032199065.1 Smutsia gigantea | reverse complement strand
ACAGTTCAATGGAGCTGATGAACTGGGATGTAGAAAGCCACCCCACTGACAAGCCCATGCACTTGAGGTTGAAATGAGAGACGTGCTGTTAGTGAATGGCTACAGGCTGGCTTTCAGATCTAGTTATAGGGCCATCCTGTGCAAGCGGGAGGAACTGACCACCCATTTTCTTCCTAACTTCCCTTGCACGCCTCAGGGCATAGGTGATATACATTTGCTTTAATTACCTTGATGGCTTCAAGTATTTCTCTTAAATGACTAGCAGTTAATTCCCAGGTACATAAAAGATCCTCTCAAGCATCTCCTGGAGACACTAAACTGTTCTGGAAGTAGGAAACAATAAGATCAAAGAGGACTCAGGTGTCTGCCTGGAATGGAGGAAGAAAAACAATTAGAGCAAGGGTTCTTTACCATCACTGTGATAAGAATGCATATTCCAAGGCTTAACTTCTCGGACATTCCAATTCCTTTAATTTAAGATGGGATGTAGGAGTCTGCACTTTAACAAAAATTATTGTGGGTGATTCTGAAGCAGTGGTCTCATAACCACTCTTTGAGAAAACTAGGGAAAGAATTTTGATTCTGAAAATTAATCAACAGGAGAAGGTTACATCAGCTCAGACCAAGGAAGACTAAGCTATCGTGAAAGACAGACATCCCTGACTCTGCTGGAGAAAAAGCTTTAGCAGTGGTGGACCATACTTGGCAGACCAACGGGTAAGAAGGAAAGGACTCGGCTCAGTGTTGCAGGGAAGTCAGTTATAGTGAGGCAAGAAACCAAGTTAAGAAAGTAAAGTAAGTTTCAATACACTCTGCATAGAGTAACAGAGTGGGCCTGCCTAAACAGGCAGGCGTGGATGCTCATTCTGAGGCCTCTTTTATGTGGTTTTGGCAGTGCAGAGAGGTCCTTGATTGACAGCTGTCAGCTCTCTAGGCTTGTTCTGATTGGTGAGATGAGGACAGGGGCTGTGCTGTGCCTGTGCTTCTGACGTTTCTTTTCTGGGGGGACCCTGGACATTTCCTGAGTCACTCTTGGACCCTGTGGTTTCATCTGATTAACTCTCTGAGTCATTTCTGGCTTTTTGTCTCTATCTGATCAACTCCCTGAGTCATCTTTGAGGTGCCCTTCCTCCTTTTCATCCCACTCATTTCTGTCTCTCTGCCTACCACAACAAACCAAAGGAAGTTGGCAACAGCTTCATACACTACATTAATATCTATAAAGGCCTGTTCCCATAGAGATTAATGCCCTTTCTAATCTCACCACCTGCAATGCAGCAGCAAATGCAGCGATTACAAAGTTCAGTGCACAGTCCTTGGCACACAGCCGACACTCAGTAATAGAGAGACTGATGGACAGATAGCTAAATAGAAATTTTTCTGTGGAGGAACCTCTACAGACATTTGGGGCAAGGAGAGGATATGATTCATATGCTATGGACACAAGGCTCTCTGCCATCTTTGATCACAGCCAAAGAACAAGAACTAAGGGCACTGCTGGCACACATCCCCACAATGCCTGCTGCCAAAGGCTGTTATTTTTGGCAGTTGCACCAATTATTTCACATTTTCTGGTCCCTACCTCCAACCTTTGGCCTTTTTGCCCCTCACCTACATATTGCAAATGTAGTACTTATGGGCAGGATAGATTCCATCAAACTCAGGTCTTTGCCTTACATGTAGGACCACATTTGTACACTGGCTACTCAGAAAGAAAATGTGTTCCACAGCAAAGAAAGATGCTCTGGCTAAGGATGGACCATGGGAAAATAACTCCCCTCCACAGGCTCCTGGGACAATTTGTTGTGCATTGTACAGTAAGGAGGCAACAATTCTCTCCCCAGATTACTCTGAAGCATTGTGAAATAGAGGCAATTAATATGGAAAAGCAGAGGTCAGTGAAGCAAAACAGATGAGCACGTGATCTCCAGTCAAAAAGACCTCAATTTGAATCCAAGCACTGCCACGAAGAAACTGTTAGACCTTAGGAAGGGAATTAACTCCTCCAATTCTATTTCCAGCTCTGTAAGGTGCAATGACCACAATAATACTCCTATATTTCATGGGATTGTTCTGGGGATTGGCTAAATGAGTTTAAAAAGCAAAGACCAATGAATGGATAAACTCTGAGCTTGCCTCTTATGGAAGGCAGGGTGCTGTCAGTCATGGACCTCTTCCTGGTTCTCCTGTGCAGTATACCAGTGAACTCAAAGGGCCACCAGTCAGAAGAAATGCATGGGCAAGGAAGGCCAGAAGATAAAGCTGATCTTCTCAATTTGTTTTTAATTCCTACCTTTTGTAAACATAAAACCTTTCCCTTTGTGGTGACAAATCTTCTTAGGGGGGCTTGCCACCCAGCCATTTGAGAATCACTGACATGGGGGAAGCTAGTGTGTATGCTACTGATTTCCATCAGGCAAGAAAAAGTGATCAAACTTTACTTTTTGCCATTAAAATTGCTATAATAGTGAATATTTTTCTAAGCCACATGGGTCCCCTGCCCGGTTTTGATATGTTCTTGTCTTTGCATTGCCCCCGTGCCCTCCTATCCTCCACACACCCACAGAGTGACAAACTTACCCATTCCTTAGAACTCACTGGCCTAGACACAAAGCCCCACGTGGAGTGCAGGCCATGGAGCAGAACTAAAACTGCAAGTGAGGAGATTGCTGTTTCTTTGCAAATAGAGTTTACAATGGTGCATTTCCTGTAAGGGCAGATATGCCATCTCTTCCACCCATCATCCTGGGATTGCCTTCTTCACAATGCCTTTCCTTCTGCCATCAATAGGCCAGGTCTGAGGTCTTATGTACTGCTGTGGCAGAGATATCATGAGATCTGATGCCCTTTTTAAGGCTTAAAAAACTGTTTTCCCTGTGAAAGGGCTGAGCTTCATATTGCAGTAACAGCAAGAAGACACTGCTGCTACTTCATAAAACCAAGGCAGCATACCCATCCCAGTCCATCCTCAGTGGGTGCAGGGGTCCACCGGCAGTGAAGTGCAGCTAATGCCAAAGGAAGTCATTAGGAACAGAAGCAGGGGGCATGCAAAGAAGAGATTCCAACTGAGCTCAGCTAAGTTCCCCTCCTGATAGATGCAGCAATATATCTGAGTTGGGGGTAGGAAAGGGAGTTGGTCTCTAACTTTGATAAGCCCTCTGCAGATGTTACCAAGCCACTTGAGTGATGACCTGTGATGCGGGTGTGGGTGGGAGGCAAAAGGATTTAGAAAAGCCACATCTCAGTAGGTGGCTGGGATGCTTGCTCACCCTTGCCTTGTCTCACTGAACCAACAGGGAGTCGCTGACTGCTGTGTGTGAGGAAAATAAAACAGGTTCATTTCACTGCACACTTCAGAGAAGGGGTAGAAGTAACAGGGAACTCAAATATATGGCAGCAGGTGGGAGCAGGAAACACTGTATTGGGCAATCTCAGTTGCACTGCAAATGGCAGGCACTAAGACCAGAAAATTGAACTCTCTGCTGTCTTGCTGGGAACTGGCTAAAGGACAGTATTATTAAGTATGGGTATAATCCCACTGTGAGACATGAGTTTGCTTTTAGCCTCCTCACTGCCTCAGACCTTAACCTTGGATAAGACTGGGACCTTAAACTCTGACCACAGCCTGAGTCCCTAATCTTGACCAGCTGTTTGAAAAATCACAACAGGGCCCAGACAAAGCAGGAAGCATCAGTTTGCTCACTGCGTACAGCTAGAGAACCAATTCAAAGGAACATTTAGGGATGGTAGGTGTAATATATTATCTTTGTAGATGAAGACAGCAATGAAAAAACTGGGGTGGTAGAAAGGAGAAGGGAGGCTTGCCTTGAAAACCCTCCAAGAGCAGTTCCTCCTACAGGGCCGACCATTAGGTGGACTGCTACCTCTGATGAATTGGCTAGATGTGTGGAGAGCTCCCAACCTACAGCCAGCTAAGGGAATGGGTCCCTGATTTCTCCCACCTCGTCAGAGAGCCTCATTGTGAGACAAAGGAAACTGTTAAATGTTGGCCCATAAGGTAACTGAAACATGGGCCTGTGATAAGAGGATCTGATTTTTTGAAGAACCAGATTTGGAGAAGCATGGAACAACTCCTGGCTGCCCCACTTTCTAAGTACAAGACCTCAGGTAAGACAGTATACATGCTCTGAGCCTCACATTCCCCATCTACAACCTGAGGTTTCTAACGGTACTTATTTTATAGAATTAGTGTGAGGGTTAAATGAAATAATGGAATCAAAGTACTTAGCACAGGTCAGAGCACAGAATAATGACAGCTATTATAACTGTTATTATTACCACCACTACTATAACACCATTCTGTCCAGGCTTACCAATAGACTAGGATGGTCATTATTAAGAGCTGAGGTTTGGCAGCCATACTAGAGTTTCAGTATGTATGCCACCATTCCATAGCTGTGAGCCTTTGAACAGTTCACTTACCATCTCATAACCTCAGTTTCCTTTATGCCTCTGTGGCTTGCTTACCTCACAGTATAATGAAGATTAAATAAGCTAGCATATGTGAAACACTTAGAAATGGTGCCTGGCACATAGTAGGAGCCACATAAATATTATCTAGTATTATTATTACTTTGGTTAACATCTTGGGGTCTTGCCTTGTAGGTCCCAATGGTGCCCTTAGTTCACATTAGGTTCTCAGCTTGTGTTGCTAAACCAACTATCTCCACTAAAAGCCTAAACCCAACCACTAAAGCTTTAGACCACAAATGAAGGTTTGGGACAACATCTGGTCATTAAAATTCTGTCAGCAAAGGCATGTGCCATCACACTTCTCGAGAATCCAACCCTATGTCGTCTCCCATTTACAAGTCACTGAGATACCATAGTTGTGTCTGTCATAGTGGATTATGTTATGTCAACACGACAATGCAACAACAGACACAACTGGTTGTGGCATGTAAGAAAATGACAAATAAGTCCCAGGAATTTGAAAAGACACTTTCCTGAAGGGAGGGCAGGTACAAAGCCTGTATATGAAATGAAAACTGCTTACAAATTGAAAGATGGATAAAGAGTTGCTTCATTCCAAAATTGGCCCTTGGCCAAGTTGGAAGTCCATACAGTTTATATGTATAGTTTCTTTCTAGTCTCTCAGTGTACCCAATATTTGAATTGACTACTGTGGTACTCCAGTTAGGCTTATCTTCCCTATAATGGACCCTCTCCCCAGAATGTTCAGTCTCAGCTCCCTCCTGTCTTGCCCCCAACCCAAAATTATGCCTGGGATATATAAGTTTGTTCAGATCTTAAGACATTACTCTTTTCAGGGGTGTATTTTATTTTAAAAGCCTGTAGGAGCTTTAGCCTAGGAAAATATTTCTATGAGACAAAAAATAATTCAGGAATTTTTAGACATATGAAGATAAGTGTAAGAGATGAGACCAAGGGACAACTTTCGTAATGGCTATTGAATTCATTCTTTTTCAACAAATATATATTGACACTATGTATTAATTATTTCCTAAGCATAAGAACTTCAGCAATTAAAAATAAAATAAAAGATAAGGTCCCCGAACTTAGGGAGTTTGTGTTCTATTAGGGAAGAAAATAACCTAGAAAATATAATTTTATATTATGTGAGCAATATGAAAGAAGTATATTTATCAGGGTTATAGAATACAGGGTGACAGAATAAAGGGTAACAGGAATGAGAGTACTGAAAATGTATATAGTATAGAAGGGATGATTTCTTTGAGGTAATGACATTTGACCTGAGATTTGAATGGTGAGAAGGAGCCTGCCAGGCAGAGATCAGGATTACAGTAAAAACAATTCCAGGCATGGAAAATAGCAAATTCAAAAGCCACGTAAGGGGAATTAATTTGAAATTTTATAGGAACAGAAAGAAAAGCAGTGAAGTACAGTGAACACGGAGCCAACTGGTAGCAAATAAGAAGAGAGAAAAGCCTGTGGCCAGGTAATAGTGTTGTAGGCAAAGAAAAAGGGATTTGGCCTTAATTCTAATGGGAAGAATTTGGAAGGTTTTAAACAAAAGGGTGACAAGATTTGATTCACAATTTTAAAAGAATAAAACAAAAATAATATGAGCTAGGAGACACAGGCAGGAGGCAGGTCATATAGAAACTTTAAGTGTATAGTGAATCACAACACACTCGTCTATGCACCTTACGTTCCTGAAAAGGAGAGTGGAGGAGAACTCCTGAGATACTATAGCTGTACACCAGAGCTTTGAAGCTTCATCTTTTTTGTAGGCAAATAACACCCAGGTTCCCTAAAATAAGGCTTCTTTTCTTACATTTGTACTTCAATTCCTTTCTTAAATGCCATAAATGACTTCCTTCCTACAAATGAATTTTCTTTTGTAATACATAGTATCCTTGTAATTTATGTAACTACAAACCAAATAACCTGGAACTTGAAATCTTTTCTAATTAATTCATATAGAATAGCTGTTTTGTCTTTTCCATTATAACCAGTATTTCACTCAGTGTGGTCCATAGAGTACCTGCTTCACAATCATTGTGTGAACCTATGAAAGAAGCAAATTCTTAGACCTCACCCCAAACCTTATTAAGCAAGAATCTCCACAGATGGAATCTTTTACTTTCTTGTACCAAAAGTTCTCCAAGTGATTCTGATGCACAATAAAGTTTGAGAACCATTGTCCTGATTTTTCATGCCTTTGCTCCTACTGATGCTTCTTTCTGGAATGTTATTGCTCTAAATCTCTGTAGGAATCCACACAACCTTCAAGGTCCTGTTCAAATATAACCTCCTCTATAAAAACTACCCTATCCTACTTTCTCCAATCCAAACAAATATGATTTCTCCTATCGCTATGTGTACCAATCAGGATATGGGAAGACGTCAACACTAGTGTTCAGGGTGCTGTTGGGTGCACTATAGTGGAACAACTTCACAGAGTTAGAGGATAATTGCTCATCTGAAATCTGACTCAGCACACTTTATTTGAGGATTATGGAATGATAGACTTGAAGCTAGCTTATGAATTCCCAAAAACTCTGGGCTACAGGGAGCCTTAAAGGGCATAGTCCATTTTCCCTGATAGTCCATGCCATATACACGTCAACGACAGCATTTCTTGAATCTCCTCTGCATGGACAGTCTGGGACCACCTGGGTCACAGTCACTCTTCCTTAAGTGTGGATTATTAGCCCAATACCAAACCTACTGAATCAGATTATCACACAGTGTTGCCCAAGAATTCGTCCCACATTCACGAATGGTTGACTATGTTGTTTCACTATGCTGTTCACTGTGAGCATTTAGGAGAGTGGGACAAAGTGAAACAAAGCAAAATCTATTTGAAGAAACTAAACAGATAACAAGAGAGAGAATGCAGGGCCAAGATCTGAAAGAAGGGAGAAGTCGGAAGAGGTGAGCCTGGACTTTGGGGTTGCTCTTCCTTTCAAGGCAATTGCCAATTATGAAAGAAAAAGTATCATATTGAGGCTGAGAAGCTAAGAAGAGTGTTCTGTTATCTCACAAGGATGGGAGGACAAAAACTGGGATTTAGGTCCGGCCAAGAGCTCCTGCTAAATGTTACAGGTTTTCAATTGATATCTTCAAATGGCTATGCCTTAACAGTAAGATTTCAGCAGAAACAGATGAAGTGCCAAATGGCTACAGCCACTGAATCACTTTAAAGCCCCTAGCCTAACCGCATGCCAGAAACAACAACAACAAATATCCCCTCTGGAGAAAGGGAACATCATTCAGTTTTGAATACTTTTACAATTATTCATACTTGAAGTGGGGTATTCAATCAAAAATAATCAATTATACTAAAAGACAATTATCCAAAAGCTAAGAAAACTGAAACAGATTCACAGGCAATCCAGATATTAAAAATATACAGAAAATTGAAATAACTATGACTAATAGGTTTAAGGATTTAAACAGTAAGATGGAAAATTGTGATAGGGAGCTGGAAATTATAAAATAAAATGAAAGCTCTAGAGTTGAAAAACACAATTAGTCAAACTAAGAACTCAGTCCAGTGTTTAAAAGCAAATTAGACAACACAAAAGAAATTATTGGTAAACTACAAGTTATGAAAGTACATAATATATAGACCTGACCAAAGCATGACTAGACAAAATATCAGATGACTTAGAATGGACTTTAAGAAATATATTGCACATGGTGAAATTGTCTAACAAATGAATGACAGTATTCCCAAAGGGGGAGTAGAACTAGAATGGGGCAGAAGTGATATCTGAAGAAATAACAGCTGAAATTTTCAAAACTGATGAGAAACATCAAGGCACAGATTTAAGAGAGCACAGATTCAAGTTATTCAAGCATGACAAACACAAAGGAAACCACATTTAGAAACATACCATAGTGAAGATGCTAAAAATCATCACAAACAGAAACTCATAAAGAGTTCACACAACATTAAAACTGATATACAAAAGATACTTTCAAAGGGAGAGAGGAAATAACTAACCTAAAATTCTACTCTCAGTGAAAATATCATTCAAAAATGATGACAGAAGAGAACAATATGGAGAGAAAAGTAATTTTATAATGAAGAAACCTGGCAAATACCACTTCAGCCAGATGATTAAGGTTAATTGTAAAGTGGTAAGTCATTTTACCTCTGTGTTCCTTTTCCCCAAACCAACCACCCTAGTCTAATCATGTGGAATATATCAGACAAATCCCAAATAATGACCAGTCTGTAAAACAGCCTACCAGTATCCTTCAAAACTGTTATTGTTATTAAAAAGCAAGGAAAAGGATCCAGGTACAAGGAAAAAAATTAAGAAACTGTTTTGCAGACTCTCCTACAATGTTGGTAGGAATGTAAAACTGTGCAGCCAGTATGGAGGTTCCTCACAAAATTAAAACTAGAAGTACCATCCAACCCAGTAATTCTGCCCATGGGTATTTACCTAAAGAACACAAAAATACTAATTCAAAAAGCTATATGCACCCCTATGTCTATTGAAATATTATTTACAATAGCCAAGGTATGGAAGCAACCTAAGTCTCCGTCAATGAGTGAATGGATAAGGAAAACACCGTATATACATAATGGAATACTCAGCCATAAAAAAGAGACTTAAAAAAAGAATAAATCTTGCCTTTCACAACAGCATGGATGGACCTTAATGTTATTATGATAAGTGAAATAAGTCAGAGACAAATATCATATTATTTCACTTATCTACAGAATCTAAAAGACAAAACAATAAACAAATAAAATAGAAATAGACTCATAAATACAGAGAACAAACTGTTGGTTGACACATGGGAAGGTTGTAGGGGGATGGGAAAAATAGATAAAGGGGATTAAGAGGTACAAACTCGCAGTTATAAAATAAATAAGTCACTGGAATGAAAAGAACAGCACAGGGAATATGTTTGGTAACTCTGCATGGTAACAGATGGTTGCTAAACTTATTATGGTGGACATTTCATAATATATATAATTGTTGAGTATGTTATACACCAGAAATTAACAGAATATTGTATGTCAACTATACGTCAACTGAAAAAGGTTAAAAGAAATAAGGCAATAAAGAAAAGGTAAGAGAGCATAGAAATGGTGGAACAAATAAAAGATATAAACAACTAGTTAGAAAGTATAGTTAAATCTAAATAGATCAATAATTTCATTAAATATAAATGACATTAAAAACTCCAATACAAATACATAGATTACCAATCTTTATTAAAAACAAGAACTATATGCTGCTCACAAAAGATGTATCTTAAATCTAAGGACACCAAAAGGCTGAAAGTTAAAAGACAGAATAATTGAAAGAAGCTAGAAAAAATATATTGCACTTCCATTAGACAAAAAGAGGTAGCATACTTCTACTAAAACAGGAAAACTTGACTTGAATGTAAGACATATGGCTGATGGTGAGGAGAGACACTGTATTTTGATGAAACATTCCATTAAGAAGATGTGGTAATTTTAATTTGTATGAACCTAAGAATATTACATCAAAATATGTGAAATGAATATTGATAAAACTAAAAGAAAAACAGAAGCCAAGTTAGATTTATTCTAGGAATGCAAGCCTGGTTTAACTTTCAAAAACAAATCTTTGCAATTCACCATGTGAATAAAATCAAGAAAAAAAAATAAGATCACTTCAAATGAAGTAAAGTATTTGATAAAATTCAGAATCCATTCATGGTTTTTAAAAATAACTCTTAACAAACTAATAATAAAAAGAAACGTCTTTAGGCTAAGGATTTACATAGAACTTACAGCAAATGTAATACTTATGGCCAAATGCTGAAAGCTTTATTCCCTGAGATCAGGAATAAGACAAGAATATTAGTCCTTGTGTTCAGTACTGTACTCAAGATATTCACTCGAGCAAGAGGTCAAGGAAAAAAACACAATTCAATGTTTAAGATCTGGAAAGGAAGAAATAAACCTCTCAATATTTTCAGATGATAAAATTGAATATATGGAGAATATAAAGGAATCTAAGAGTAAACTAATATAATTTAATAATAAGGACCATGAGTAGATATAAGGTTCATATACACAGATCAATTGTATCCTTATACAGATCAATTGTATCCTTATACAGTATCAACAAATAATAAAAATATAGATTTTTTAAAGGTACCATTTACAATAGCAACAACAAGAACAAAAAACCCAGTAAGTCTAATGAAAGATACATTCTGTACAGAAAAACCATAAGGCATTGTTGCTAGAATTTAAAGAAGACTGAAATAAATGGAGAAACATACGAAGTGTATAGATTGGGAGATTTAGTATTTTAAAGGTGTTGATGCTCCCAAGTTGATCTACCTACAGTTTTATTACAATTCTAATTAAAATCCTACTGCTTTGGTGGAAATGAGCAACATAATTCTAACATTTAAATGGAAATACAAAGAACCAAATATGGTCAAAGCAATCTTAAAATGAAAAAAACATGTTGGAGCACTTATGCTATCAGATAACCAGTACTTATTTTAAAGCCACAATAATTAAGACAGTGTGGTATTGGTACAAAGAAATCAGTGGAATATAATATGAAGTCCAGATACAAACCAATGCATATGTGGACACTTGATTAATGACAAATGTGGCTCTGGAAAGCAGTGGTAAAATTAAGTACTGGATTGCTTAGATATCCATAGGGAAATGAGACATGACACCAACACCATGCACAAAAATCACAGATTAACATGTGAAAAATTAATCAACAAAACTTCCACAGAATAACATAAGGCAATGTCTTCAAGACCTTGGGGTGGGAGAAGACGTCTAACCTGAAGGAATATACAGTAATGAGAGTTTATTAGAATTAGTAACTTCTGTTCAAAAGGAGACACCATTATGAAAGTAAATATGCAAGCCACCAGATGGCTTCTGTGACATATAACTGACAAAGGGTACATATCCAGAATAAAAAATATCAACACAATGTTGAGTCAAATAATCCATATTCAAAAGTGTACCAACTATTTGATTCAAGTTTTATAAAATTCCAAATAAGCAAACTTAATCTATTGACTTAGAAATTAGGATAATAGTTACCTTGGGGACTAATGGGAATAATGAATATAAAGGGATATCTGGAGGCTTGTAATGCTCTCTTTATTAACCTGTGTTATCATTATAACAGGTATTTTTACCTTATGCTCATCACTGTAATTTTTCTTGTCTGGGTCAGAGTCACTCCACATCACTTTGGACCTTCTAATAGCTTCTTGGTTGACTCAGTCCCCTCACTACCATGGCCATCTCTCTATTCCAAGCTTGACATGATGATGAACACAAAGCTTACCATTTAAAAGGTAAATGGCTTTTTATTGACATGAGTGAGAGAGAGGGAGAAAGATAGTAATAAAGCAAATAAAGAAAAGAAGTAGGGATTTACGAAGGACAGACATCACTTAGTACAAAACTATTTGAGAACACATTGTCAAAAAACACAGGAAGCCAAAAGTTGGAAGAGCTGTACCCACTGCATAACACCTGCTCACCTATCACATAGGGTCTGATACAATAGAAGTGAAAAGGGTGTACATAAGACCAGTCTCCAGATTTTTCTTTATATATTTTAAGACTCGTTTCTTTATACACATACACACTAACACATATTTACCACCTTCACCATCCCTATTCCTAATATCCCTCTCATCTTACAATACCAAAGTTAGTGTCTCGCCTGAGGGGAATTGCCCCAAGTCAAGTTCACTCTGGATTTGATGAGACCAAATAACAACAATGGAACATTAGGGGTAAAAGGGTTTATACCAGGCTTTATTCTCATGGTGGCAGGTCAAGTGCTGGAATCATTTCTGCCTCTGGGGCATTCCTAATCTGTCTCCATCTCTCCCTCCAGGATGAGCACTGGGTGGAGCTCTTTATATAGTAACACTGACAATAATGGCTTATTGCCAACTGTGTGTAAGCATTAGCCTATACAGTAGGCTAACTGCATCATCATACTCGATGTAGTTCAGGGTCAGGTGAGGATCATGGCCATAGCAACTTTCATTTTCCCTACATTTAGTATCTCCTTTTCCTTATTGATAAAATAGCTAAAACAGTTAAGGTCATGAGCTTTGCCTTAAAGCCAAGGAAAGACAAGCAGGAAAGATTCAGGAAGGAAATAATCTAGTCTAATGCTTTTCAAAAACATCAGAGTGAATTACGATCACCTGGAGGAGTTCATTAAGTACCAATTCTCAGGCCTTTCTCCTAGAGAGTTTACATTTTTAAAGTACCATAAGTGATTCCGCTGCAGGTTGTTGTATGGGGAGAAACACTGATCTCACTCAACACCCCACTTCCCCTTAGGATTATTGTATTATCATACCATATATATTAACTCTGAGACTATTGTTTTAAATTCATTTTCAAGGTAGGAAAATCCATAAAGTTTACCAGCTGTTATAATAATTCCTATTTTCTGAAAACTTGCACTTGGATTTGAATTTGTTTGCAACAGAATAACATCATAACATGCACTAAGGAAACCAGCTATTTAAAGGAACCCCATGGTGAATCCTTCTGTAAAGTGAAAAATTATCTCTTCATTTATTTGTTGCATGAATCCAGATTTTCACATCTGAGTTCACTTGCTGGGAAGAAATGTTCTCCCCATTGTCTAGGTCATCTTGGTAGCCTTCTGTTCAATATGTGACCTTCTCATAATTATGTGGTTTACATGGAACTATGTAGAGAAACAAATAACTAGAGTTGCATGCTAACTAGAGCAAGTGGATTGAAGGGCTGCCAGGATTCAGCAGGACAAAAGATCAAAGGAGCTTAGGCCTCTGTATGGAAGAAAAATTAAAGTAAAAGAGAGGAGGTTAGAGGCAAGAGAAGGATTCTGTAACACTAATTACTATGAAGAGATGTATTATAAGGTTCAAGAGCCCTAAGCTTGAGATGTAGTTTTTTTCAAGCTAAAGAAGGAATTAGTAGGCAAGACTGAGTCACCAGTTCGTTCAATACCCAGGGAAGCTTAGGGAAATCTCTAACCTGATCTGGAATAAAAAAGAGGAACTAGGAAGTAAAGACTAGTTAGAGAACCAAGAAGGGAAGGATGTAGGTCAGAAAGGGGCTGTATTTAGAGTACATAGTAACAAGGTTATTTGTATGCCTGATTCCTTCTTCTTTAACCTTCTGTGCCCTGTGATAGCCTCAGACATAGAGTAGATCTGTTAAACCCAATGAGAATAGCCAAAAATGATGGTATCAAAACTAACTACTGGGGATTGAATGGATATCATATATCTCAGGTCACAGCCCAAAAAGAAGCCCTGATGATTAAGTCGCAGCAGCAAAATCAAGATGGGACTTTCTGATCATACAATCTACATATTAGGTCAAACAAAAAGTCAAAACCATGGCAAGAAAATCCAAATGTCTATCATAAAACCTGTGCCATTGGTGTTTAAGCACAATAAATGAGATGACATAATAAGATTCTGAGGATAATAGAATACTGTGATGGGCCATGATATACTTTGGCACAAATTCAATTCAACAAATTATTTCTACACACCTAACATTTTCCCACTACTATGGAGGACATCATAAAGATAAATCAAATACAGCTCCTACCTTGTGGAAGACAATAATCCATAAG
Source organism: Smutsia gigantea (assembly GCA_032199065.1). Lineage (NCBI taxonomy): Eukaryota > Metazoa > Chordata > Mammalia > Pholidota > Manidae > Smutsia > Smutsia gigantea. Next base: position 36,631 of record JAVSCE010021594.1, on the reverse strand, counting down.
TGAAACAAGATGTGCACAAATTGCTTCCGTTTGAAGAACAAGCTAAAATGTCATAGATATTTCTCAAACCCCGGGAAACCCACCAGTTATTTTTAATTACTCAGAAGGGTTAATCAGAAAAAATTCATAATAAATAGAATTTTATATTTTTTAAATAATAATGGCATATCAAACCAATCCATCTGGGAGACAGCTGGTGTCCTGTCTCACATTATCAAGCATGATCAAGATCAGGGGAATAGATGAAGGAAGGAAAGAGAATTTTAGGATGGCATCACGTACAAAAATCATCCTGAACTCACATGCCAAATGCTTCATCACTCACATCTGGGAAAAAAATAAAGGTAGTGTTACTGGCTGAGAACACTGCTTTTTTCCCAAGATTGTGTCTCAGAGGCGATGAAGAATGAAGCCAGAAGACAAGACAGTACAGAGCAACCAGCAAAGCCCTTTTAATGAAGAAAAAAGAAAGCTCCTGCCACTCAGAAGAGGCTCCATAGAAGGATGCCATCAAGGCTGTACTGTCTGGGGTTTATATTGCCTCCTGAGATGAGGAAGTCCCACCCCATCTGGACCTAATAGAGAACTGAACTAATGACATCACAGCCCACTGTTGATTGGCTGAAGTACAATGCTTCATTTGCATAGGGCATAACCAATCAGAGCTGAAGTCTATCTAACTGAGTGTACTTTTGAATGGCTGAGTTGGATTGGAGCTTCTTGAAATTTACAAGGGCCCTGAAGCTTCTTTAAACTTACAAGGCCCTTGAAACTTACAGGGGCCCTGAATTCTATCTGCCTGTGTGCCTCTATCACCTGCCTCAGTAGGAAACTAAGAGCTGGGCTTCTGAAATACAGCTCTATCTTTAGCTGTCCCTTTGGCAAGTCTTCCTGTTCCACACAAACATGATATATCAGGACTCCAAACTCTGCAGTAAGCAGAAAGGGCTTCTCTTCCCAGAAATGCCATCATGCCCCAGAGTCCATTCTACCAAGAATTTAGACTCTGGTGACTTCCCCAAAAGATCTGGTTGTCCTCCTTTATATCAAACTTGACAATCTGCCATGACCTCTAAACATCCTCATTTACCTTGAATCATTTTTCAATACTGTAGATCCAGTATCCTTGATGTTCTGTGCCTTCCTTTGAAACAAATTTATGTATTTCCAATTCATACTATTTTGGGTGGTCAATAAATTTCAACCGTTACACCAGTGGTTTTCAATTTTTGTTTTAGGAATAGAAACTTTTTTTCACCCCAAATGGTTAGGAAATCAAATATGTAGGAGATCAAAAGTAAACTGGTATCTTGAAGCAGGGCTGTGACTGTATGGATTCCTGCTGCCTAAGCCTCTTATCTTCTCCCCAGTCTTGGTGGCTCCTGAGGGGGCTTTGCAGAAGCCCCAGGAGAAAGGTATCCTTTTAACTATTATTGTATCAGGGTGAAAATGTTATTTTAATAACTGGACAGGGTCCCTCAGAAAAAGAATGATAATCTCTTTAGCAAATATCTCGATGGTCAATTGGGTATAAAAGATGAGAGTATTAGGGCCTGGATTGAAAAGTAAAAGTTTAAAAATAGCAAATTAAATGCCCTTGCAATAAGAATTGAATAAAAGTCTGCAGTGATGGAGAAGAAAAAAGGGTATTTGTGATGTTGTGAAATTTTCCCAAATGCAAAAGCTTATATAGGTGCGTGGGTGTTGTGAAAATCAAAGAAATGTGACTGTGCCCCCAGTTCTGGATTGGCATGGGAGAAAGAGGCTGGTAAGAATAAGAACTCAGTGGAAGCAATAGCATAGAACCAAAGTGATAATAAAATGTGAGTCCCTTTAAATTTACAAAAAAAGCAAAACCTGGGAGAGCAATGAACTTCCAACAGAATGTGGGATAGCACCCTCGCATAATCGTATCTAAACTTCAAAGAGCACAACTTAATTTAGGCCCAAAAGCCTTCTATTTGGCACATGAGTGGACTGTGACATTTCTCTGTGTCTGAGGTCGGAATGAAAAGCATTGAAAAATATTTCCCTCTTCTTCTAAGACTTTAGCCCTTACAGAGAGAGACACTGACAGAGAGACTGATTCTAATTAAGGGACTTCCCTAATACTCTCAGAAAAAAGTGGAGAAAGAGTAGAAGAGGGTGGAACAGAAACAAGAGGAGAGTTGGAGACAAGGTAGGCAGTGAAAAAAAAAAAACAGAAAAAGAAGAGGCATGGCATAAAGTAAGACACATAGGAGACTAGGAAAAGGGGGAAAATATAAGTTGTGGGCAAATTTTCTATTGAAGTCAGGGAACCGTCTTCCAAACTTCTAATCTTAGATACTCTGTGTCAACCACATGTGCACACACTTGCTATGTATCTTAGTTGTTTAGATCTCTAGGAGACTATCATCTCGAGCATAGCATTCTGTAGAAATTTCTTCTATTTGTCACAACTCCTACAGATCATATTCTAGTACCCCTCACAAATGATACTCAGTAAATGCTGGCATAATGGGAAAAAAAACACTCCTGGGTCTCCCTCTCTCTTTGTCCAAATATATATCCTTTCAGATACCCTCCAGGAGTACTGAACTATCTACAAATACCTTAACACATTGTGCTATTTCAAATCTCTGAGACTACACACCTAGGTTCCTTGCCAGAAATGTCCTTCCCCACTTTTTCTATCTGCCAAATTCCTATTTCCTTACCTTACGCCCACCTCTATTTTCTTTATCATGTAACACATTCATTACCCATTTATATAATTTGCTTCATCAACTGAACTGTGCGATTTAGAAAGAGGTCCTGTCTCTCAGCCACTGTAGTATTCCTAATACTTCATTCTTTCATTCAATGAGTATTTGTTAATTATCTATGTCTATCTTCTTAGCCAATCTGTGATCTCCTTGAGAACTTTGACTGCATTATTGATACCTTTAGATGACTAGGAGCCAACACAGTCCCTGGCATACACCAGGTACTCAGCATATGTTGGTTGAACTTATTTAATATAGCAATTGGAAAATACTTTCAACCTCTGACTATAACCTGAATGTCTTATGTATGATATATCAGCAAATAGAAAGATTTTGGAATAGTCCTTTGACAAAGATATTACTCCTCCAAGAGCTTTCATCTGCATTCAGAGAAAGAATAGTTTCTGTTTCTGCATCTTAGCATTAAAACGTTTTGCTTGAGTGTCCATTAAAAAGTTAGGCAAGGATGGACTTCCAGGAAGATGGTGGTGTGAGCAGGGCGGCAGAAATCTCCTCCCAAAACTATATAAATCTATGAAAACACAGCAAATACAACTATTCCTAAAAGAGAAATCAGAACACACAGGAAAGTGCACAGCGTGCAGCCACACCTGGGAGGACTCAGAACCCTGCGAGGCGGGTAAGATACAGAGCTGCGACCCGGCGGCACCCGAACACTCACCCAGCCCAGCGCGCCGGGGGGAGGAGAGGATTCGGAGCCAGGAGGGAGTGGAAGAGCAGGTCCGCGAAATAACCAGCCCCAGTGGTCTGCGCCGGGAGCGCCAGGAGAGCTGACACACATCACGTGGTGCATCAGACATTGGAGAGGCAGAAGGTGCAGGTTTTGAGCCGGGAAGGCGCCGGGACTGTGCAGCCAGAGCCCAGGGACAAGAGAAAAGCGCGCGCCATTTGTAGCACTCTCAGAGAGGTGGGGGGCCCAGCGAGGGAACACCATCGCCCCGGCGGTCTCAGCCCTGCAGGCTGGAAGTCCTGGGGAACTTCGGTCCCCTTCACTAGTGACAGAAAGAAGGGAGCAACCATGCTGGAATTTTATACAGAAAACAATAGCATCCCATTCATTCCTGCCCCACCCAGACGTACAAAAAAGAAAAGCGGCGCGGCTGTGGCTGCGAATTAGTGGAGCAACAGCGACACCTACAGCACGCTTAGGTGTGGCAGCACCCCCGCCTACAACAACTACAAAGCTTAATGCAGAGGATTCTCCTTGCATGCGGCTAACCAGCCCACACCCAGAGGCTGCTCCCTGCATGTGGTCAACATGCACAGACAGTGGAGAAAGGCGCTGAGACCAGGAAACATCAAAGGGCATTGGTCTTGCGGTAGAACCTGCACCACTGGCCTGCAACCCTGCCATCACCCTAGGGCCATCCCGAGGGTCACCCTGCCCACGGAAGGTTAGGGGATTAACCCAGAGGCCACTCTCTGTTCATGGTTAACTGGCACAAACAGCGGAGACAGGCATGGCAACCAGCAAGCAGGAAGGAAATTTGTCCTCCAGCTGACACCCGCGCCACTCACCAGCAACCACTCCCAATGCTCCAGAACTATGAAAAGGCAGAAGAACCTTATTCAATCCAAAATCCCTCAAACACCAGAAAGAGGGCTCAGTGAGATGGAAATCACCAATCTTCTGGAAAAAGAATTCAAAACAAGTCATAAGCATGCTAATGGTGCTATAGAAAAATATTCAAGAGCTAAGGGATGAATTCAGAACAGAGATAACTGAAATTAAACAAACAATGGAGGTATTTACCAGCTGATTAGGAGAGGTATAGGAGACAGTAAATGAAATAGAAATCAGAGAACAGGAATACAGAGAAGCTGAGGCAAAGAGAAAAAAGGATCTCTAGGAATGAAGGAATACTGAGAGAACTGTGTGACCAATCTGAACAGAACAGTATTTCCATTTTAGGGGTACCAGTAGAAGAGAGAGAAAAAGGGATAGAAAGTGTCTTTGAAGAAATAATTGCTTAAAATTTCCCGTCTTCAGAAGGAAATAGTTTCTCAGGCCATGGAAGTGAAGAGATCTCCCAACATAAGGGAACCAAGGAGGACAACACCAAGAATATAATAATTAAAATGGCAAAGATCAAGGACAAGGACAGACTATTGAAAGCAGCCAGAGAGAGAAAAAAGATCACCTACAAAGGAAAACCCATCAGGCTATCTTCACACTTCTCACCAGAAACATTACAGGCCAGAAGGGAGTGACATTATATATTCAATGCAATGAAACAGAAAGGCCTTGAACCAAGAATACTCTACCCAGCAAGATTATCATTTAAATTTGAGGGAGGGATTAAACAATTCCCAGAGAAACCAAAATTGAGGGAATTTACCTCCCACAAACCATCTCTGCAGTGTATTTTAAAGGGACTGCTCTAGATGAAAGTGTGCCTAAGACTAAACAGCAATCACCAGAGAAAATAAAACCACGACAAAGGAAGCAGACCAACTAAATACTAAGCAAATGGAAAATTAAATCAGCTACCCACAAAGTCAGTCAAGGGATACATAAAGAGTACAGAATATGACACCTAACATATAGAGTGGAGGAGGAAGAAAAAGAAGGGAGAGAAAAAAGAATCGTCAGATTGTGTTTATAACAGCATAATAAGCGAATTAAGGTAGACTGCTAGATTGTAAAAAGCTGCCCTTGAACCTTTGGTAACCACAAATCCAAAACCTGCAATGGCAATAAGTACATATCTATTGATAATAACCCTAAATGTAAATGGACTGAATACACCAATCAAAAGACACAGAGTAACAGAATGGATAAAAAAACAAGACCCATCTTTAGGCTGCCTACAAGGGACTCACTTCAAACCCAAAGACATATACAGACCAAAAGTGAAGGGATAGAAAAAGATATTTCATGTGACTAATAGGGAGAAAAAAGCAGGTGTTGCAGTACTTGTATCAGACAAAACAGACTTCAAAACAAAGAAAGTCACAAGAGACAAAGAAGGACATTACATAATAATAAATAGGTCAGTCCACCAAGAGGATATAGCCATTATAAATATATATGCACCCAACACAGGAGCACCTACATATGCAAAACAAATACTAACAAAATTAAAGGGGGAAATAGAATGCAATGCATTCATTTTAGGAGACTTCAATACACCACTCACTCCAAAGGACAGATCAACCAGAGAGAAAATAAGTAAAGACACAGAGGCACTGAACAACACACTAGAACAGATGGACCTAACAGACATCTACAGAACTCTACACCCAAAAGCAACAGGATACACATTCTTCTCAAGTGCACATGGAACATTTTCCAGAATAGAAAACATACTAGGCCACAAAAAGAGCCTCAGCAAATTCAAAAAGATTGAAATTGTACCAACCAACTTCTCAGATCACAAAGGTATAAAACTAGAAATAAATCGTACAAAGAAAACAAAAAGCCTCACAAACACATGGAGTATTAACAACATGCTCCTAAATAATCAATGGATCAATGACCAAATTAAAACAGAGACCAGGCAATATATGGAGACAAATGAAAACAACAGCACAATGCCCCAACTTCTGTGGGATGCAGCAAAGGCAGTTCTAAGAGGAAACTATATAGCAATCCAGGCCTATTTAAAGAAGGAAGAACAATCCCAAATGAATAGTCTAAAGTCACAATCATTGAAACTGGAAAAAGAAGAACAAATGAAGCCCAAAGTCACCAGAAGGAGGGACATAATAAAGATCAGAGAGTAAATAAAATTGAGAAGAATAAAACAATAGAAAAAATTAATGAAACCAAGAGCTGGTTCTTTGAGAAAATAAACAAAATAGATAAATCCCTAGGCAGACTTATCAAGAAAAAAAGGAGAATCTACACACATAAACAAAATCAGAAATGAGAAGGAAAAATCATTACGGACACCACTGAAATACAAAGAATTATTAGAGAATACTATGAAAAATTATATGCTCACAAACTGGATAACCTAGAAGAAATGGACAACTTTCTAGAAAAATACAACCCTCCAAGATGGACCCAGGAAGAAACAGAAAATCTGAACAGACCAATAACCAGCAATGAAATTTAATCAGTAACCAAAAAACTACCCAAGAGGGCTCTCTTGTCCCCTCCTGGCATGAGTCAGGAGCTCTGTCCTCTCACTTTATCTCTAAATAAAAGCCTCTCTCTGGCTCTCTTACCTTGGGTGTTTGCTAAATTCATTCTTCGACTCTGCAAACAAGATCCCTGGCAGCATTTTGGGGGGCTCATCCAGGATGAATTTGGAGGTATCGGCATCCGAGCCTGCCTTTTTCTTTCACTGTCCTTACAGAAGTAAGCTATCTATGGCACACAATATTGGGCGCTCATCAGCCACTTAAACAGGACCAGCCCAGCTGCCAATCTCAAAGTCTCAAGTGACAGGTTCCCCTGCGTTTTCGTCAGTGGATCCTCCATCTCCCTTGGGAGATGGGAAAGTCAACTGAGTGGAGGCCAGTATTCACTTTCAGAGGCTCTCCTTGGATGTGAGGGACTGAGGAAAGCCATAGGCAACTACGAGAGTCTAGGCTGAGGATACACTTCAGCAGTTTCTCAAAGCTCCACGTGTCTGGAATCAGACCCCAATAACCCAAGTGGGTATCCATGAGGAGTGTCTTTCCCTCTCTGTCTCTCTGAATTCCAGCCTGCTTTTTCAGGCTACCCCGGCCTCTGAGTGGGGCAGGGGGCATTCCTAACTCTCTTCTAACTTCATCTTTCACGGAACCCAATGCCCACCACCGAAAGGTAGAAGATCTATGCTTTGCTCTTATTTCTGACTTTTTTTGGCTCATAAAAATGTGTCTGGGCACCCATTAGCCACTTAAAAGACGATTAGCGTAGGCTACCAGTCTTAAGTCTCAGGTGAAAGGTTTCCCGGTGCCTGATGCTCCTTGATTCCCCACATCCAGATGGACGGGAATGTTGGGGAGTGGCTGAGCTGATTTCCTACTTTTCCTATCCTAATCTGTGGACTCCGAGGGCAGACAGGACTAGTAGACAGTAGTCCTGGATCTCTGCTCCAGCTGATTGATTCAATGGCGCTGAGTGAACCTCCATCTAGGCTGCTGCCCATGTGAGAGTCGCAGATGACCTGCCCAACCTCTTGTCTCACAGATCAGATTTCTTACAGTGGGTGACTAGCAGGATGATTCCCAGGCAGTGGCAGAAACTGGTGTTTAAGAGTATAAACATCTGCATAATTATCCATGACAGCGGCTGTCTGAATTCTATCTCTGGCCTTGGAAAAATTCTCCTGCTCCTCATTCAAAGCATTCCTCTAAAGACTGTGCCATTTTCCTTTTATCACATTCTTAAATATCTTCAACTGCCTATAAAACCCTTAGACAATGCACAGGTCAGTCTTCCCACTTTATCTCTAAATAAAAGCCTTGCTCTGGCTCTACTACCTTGGAAAAAAAAAATACCCAAGAACAAAATCCCTGGAACAGATGGCTACACCACTGAATTTTATCAGACATTTAGAGAAGACATAACACCCATTCTCCTTAACGTTTTCCAAAAAATAGAAGAGGATGGAATACTTCCAAACTCAATCTATGAAGCTAGAATCACTCTATTACCAAAACCAAGCAAAGACACCACAAAAAAAGAAAATTACAGACCAGTATCCCAGATGAACATAGATGCAAAAATACTCAACAAAATATTAGCAAACTGAATTTAAAAACACATCAAGAGGATCATACATCATGATCAAGTGGGATTCATCCCAGGAATGCAATGATGGTACAACATTCGAAAATCCATCAACATCATCCACTTTATCAATAAAAAGAAGGACAAAAATCACATGATCATCTCCACAGATGCTGAAAAGGCATTTGACAAAATTCAATACCCATTCATGATAAAAACTTTCAACAAAATGGGTGTAGAAGACAAGTACCTCAACATAATAAAGGTCATATATGCAAACCCAGAGCCAACATCATACTCAACAGCAAGAAGGTGAAAGCTTTTCCTCTAAGATTGGGAATAAGACAAGGATGCCCACTCTCCCCACTTTCATTCAACTTAGTATGGAAGGCCCTACCCACAGCAATCAGACAGTACAAAGAAATAAAAGGCATCCAGATTGGTAAGGAAGAAGTCAAACTGTCACTGTTTGCAGATGACATGATATTGTAGATAAAAAAAACCCTAAAGAATCCACTTTAAAACTAGTAGAAATAACAGCTGAATTCAGCAAAGTTGCAGGATACAAAATTAACTCAAAGAAATCTATTGCATTACTATACACTAATGATGAACTAGCAGAAAGAGAAATCAGAAAAACAATTCCATTCACAATGGCATCAAAAAGAATAAAATACCTAGGAATAAACCTCACCAAGGAAGTGAAAGACCTATACCCTCAAAACTACAAGACACCCTTGAGAGAAATTAAAGAGGACACTAATAAATAGAAATTAATCCCATGCTCTTGGATAGGAAGAATTAATATTGTCAAAATGGCCATCCTGCCTAAAGCAATCTACAGGTACAATGCAATCCCTATCAAAATACTGACAGCATTCTTCAATGAACTGGAACAAATAGTTCTAAAATGCATATGGAAACACTGAAGATCCTGAATAGCTAAAGCAATCCTGATAAGGAAGAATAAAGCTGAGGGGATTATGCTCCCCAACTTCAAGCTCTACTACAAAGCCACAGTAATCAAGACTATTTGGTACTGGCACAAGAACAGACCCATAGACCAATGGAAAAGCGTAGAGAGTCCAGATATTAATCTAAGAATATATGGTCAAGCAATATACGATAAAGGAGCTGTGGATATACAATGGGGAAATGACAGCCTCTTCAACAGCTGGTGTTGGCAAAACTGGACAGCTGCATGTAAGAGAATGAAACTGAATTACTGTCTAACTCCATACACAAAAGTAAACTCGAAATGCTTCAAAGATCTGAATGTAATTCATGAAACCATGAAACTCTTAGAAGAAAACATAGGCAAAAATCTCTTGAATATAAACTTTTCATGATCATATCTCCCCAGCAAGGGAAGCAAAAGCAAAAATAAACAAGTGGGACTATATCAAACCAAAACGCTTCTGTACAGCAAAGGCCACCATCAGCAGAATAAAAAAGGCATCCTACAGTATGGGAGAATATATTCATAAATGACATATCTGATAAGGGGTTGACATCCAAAATATATAAAGAGCTCATGTGAATCAACAACAAAAAAGCAAATAACCTGATTAAAAAATGGCAGAGGATCTGAACAGACACGTCTCCAAAGAAGAAATTCAGATGGCCAACAGGCATATAAAACGATGCTCCATATTGATAATCATCAGAGAAATGCAAATTAAAACCACAATGAGATATCACCTCACACCAGTTAGGATGGCCAACATCCAAAGGACAAACAACAACAAATGTTGGCGAGGATGTGGAGAAACGGGAACCCTCCTACACTGCTGATGGGAATGTAAATTAGTTCAACCATTGTGGAAAGCAGTATGGAGTTTCCCCAAAAAACTCAAAATAGAAATACCATTTGACCCAGGAATTCCACTTCTAGGAATTTACCCAAAGAATACAAATTCTCAGATTCAAAAAGACATATACAGACCTATGTTTATTGCAGCACTATTTACAATAGCCAAGATACGGAAGCAACCTAAGTGTCCATCAGTAGATGAATGGATAAAGAAGAGGTGGTACATATACACAATGGAATATTATTCAGCCATAAGAAGAAAACAAATCCTACCATTTGCAACAACATGGATGGAGCTAGAGGGTATTATGCTCAGTGAAATAAGACAGGTGGAGAAAGAAAGACAAGTATCAAATGATTTCACTCATCTGCGGAGTATAAGAACAAAGCCAAAACTGAAGGAACAAAACAGCAGCAGACTCACAGAACCCAAGAATGTACTAACAGTTACCAAAGGGAAAGGGACTGGGAGGGTTGGTAGGAAGAGCGGGATAAGGGGATTAAGGGGCATTATGATTAGCACACATAATGTAGGTGGGACACAAGGAAGGAAGTATAGCACAGAGAAGACAAGTAGTGACTCTATAGCATCTTACTATGCTGATGGACAGTGACTGTAATGGGGTATGTGGTGGGAACTTGATAATAGGGGGGAATGTAGTAAGTACAGTGTTGCTCATGTGATTGTATATCAATGGTACCTTAATAAAAAAAAGAACACCCTGTTATAGGAGTGGGTTTAATGATGGATAATAGCGTCATTATAAAAATATCTCATTCCTTAATTCTTTACAGGTTATAAATCTATTTCACATATTTCCTCCTAAACCAAAACTTGCCAAGCTGGCCTATCTTCACCTGAAGGAAGGATTTAACCCAAAGGAATAACTATGGACATTTCAGGAAGTAAGACAAGGGAAAGAGGAGTTTATTAAAAGAGGGATGCATGGATATACATGGATATACTTGGTTTATTTTCTTTAAAGATCTTAGAAGTAAAAGAAACTGATTACATTGTTTCAAATATTTGAGCTAGTTTGGCAACATTAGTCATAATTTTGAATAAATGTGACTCTTACATGACTAAGTAATCGTTGTGTTGGCTTGCCCTGAATAACTTTTAATACAGGCCCATCATGTATTTTTATAATCAGCAATCACAACGTTGAAAACTGAGCTTTCCTGTTGCACAAAGGATCCTTTGAAGTTTGCCCACTACCTATATGACTGTTTGTCTTCTCTTTGTGTGTGTAAGAGAGAGACATTGAAAGGGAAGGAAGGAGAAAGGAAGAGAGGGAAGGAGAGAGTGAAGGAAAAGGAGAAATCTCATGTGCTGAGAAAATGGAGAAAGAGGAGAAGGGAGAATTCATTCAGGATAGAACTGTATCATAATTGGTTCTGCAAAATCATTCGAGTTAAATGCAGTAAAATCAGATCTAAACTGGGATTTTAAAAGCCTACTATTATCTCATCTGTTATTCTGAAAACCCTCAAAAAGCTGATGCTAGCTGGCATCTAGAGGGCAATTTTATTCAAGCCAGCTGGTTTTTCATAACAGCACCTGCAAAATTAGACTAAATTAACTAAAAGACTATCTCAAATTATTAGCACAGCCCACAGGGACTCAACAGTGGTATGGGATGGTTTCAGTGACCAAAATAAAGGTAAAATATGATCAAACCATCTAACTTCAATTAATTTCACCATTCATAATGGTCACCAAAGGCCAAATGAAAGGTTCTATGCTTCAGTGAATGTTTCCATTCCTTCTGAGATCTTACCATCAGAAGCAGGTAATACTGCACCATACTGGCTGTGTAATGAATATAAAGAAAGCAAAATGTGTATTTTGAGTTTGAGGACTGAACTGAAACCAATTTTTTAAAAAGGAAATTATTCAAAAGCTGTATCATGAAATATAAGGAACAGTTAAATATCTTGGACCAAAATGGGCACAGGATTCAAGTTACTTCCAGAGATAAAGAAAACAGAAGCTAACCAACAGTCTTTTCAGAGTAGGACAATGGATGCCATCAGAGAGATTATTTGCTGTCCTATTTACTATGGATAACTTCTATCATGTTGATCATATGCAAAAAGAAATGCTATGCAAATACAGCTTCAAGTTCTTGACATCAAACCTGATGGCCACTATTAAACTCTCCAGAACAAATATTAGTCACTAGAAAGCCCTACTGAATGGATCTTCTGCCTCTGTCCTTGTGCTAATGGAGACAAAAAGTCCCCAGGACAGAGAGAGACAGAGAAAGGAATTTAGCTTGTGTTTCAAGCTTACCACTTGGCTAGAGGAAATCAGGGCATCTTAACTATTAGTTGCACCAGCATTGCACATTGGAGGACGAAATGAATACAGGGGATGATAAGATATACACATAAAAAGACACATGACAAATCCTTCAAGTTACTAGGCATCACTTCAGTGACAAGGAATTTGCAATTTCTTGAAGTAGTCTCCTGTAAGGCTCTGATTCTTAAAAATTCTTCCTTGTCGTGTACCGAGTTGTCCTCTTGTAGCTTCACCCACTGGCCCTATTTCTACCCTTCTGTGGTTATCCAGAATAAATCTTGCCTCTTCCATCTCAGTCCTACAGATATTTCAGTCAATTTTCCTCTTCCTTTTCTCCAACCCTTTTCTTCTTTGGGCTTTCTTTGGTCATTGCTCAGTGTCTTTCAAATTGTCCTTCCTTTTGCCTATAATCCATGTTTTCCTAGATCTTTGCAATGGCTTATTTCTTCATATTGTTCAGGTTTCAATTCAAATGCCATCTTCTCATAGAGACTCTTTGGCCATTCCATTTGAAGTAGCACCCTCTGAGTTTGTTACTTGTGGTTTTTAAAAATTTTGAAATAATGATGTGTACAAAATAATATATATGAACTATATGTAAAACTTAAAGATGCAAAATAAAACAAAAATGCATGTTACCATCATTTACCTTAAGAGAGAGTATTACCAATAATTTTGAAGATCCCTTTGGTCCATCCCCTCCCACATTAAAATAACCACTATCCTAAAACATATTGATATATATTTATACCTTCCTTTATAGTTTCACTAAATTTATATGGAGCCTGAAAACTTGTATTTCCAGTTTTACATGTTTCAATTTATATAAATAGAATCATACCATTTGCATTCTTATGACTTTTTTTACCATACACATTTTTGAGATTCATTCATGTTCCTATGTATAGTCATAGTTGATTATTTTTCACAATTGTATAGTCTTTCCTTGTGTGAATATATTTTATTTACTATTCTCCTGTCAATGGGTAAATGGATTATTTACAGATGTTTGCTATTAAAACAATGCTGTTGCACAGAGGATTTTTAAAGCAAACTATTCAGCGTAATACTATAATGATCAATACAGGTCATGATACATTTGTCAAATCTTGCACAGTATTTACACCAAGAATGAACTCCAATATAAACTCTGGATCTTAGGTGATAATGATGTGTCAATGTAGTTTCACTGATTGTAGCAATACTCTGTTGGGGCAGGTGGTATATGAGAACTCGTTGTACTTTGTGCTTAACTTTGCTGTGAGTCTAAAACTGCTCTGAAAAATACTCTATTTTAAAAGTACTGCTATTATGAACATCCATGCATTCATTTGACAAAGAGTTGCTGAGTACTTACTAGAACCAGGAACTAATCTAGGTTAATGGACTTCAGTAGTAAAACAGCATTCATGTTTGGCTTCATGGAGTTTATATTACAGTGGAGGGAGACAGATAATAAACAGGTAAAATACTCAGCATACTAAATGATGCTAAGTGCTATAAACAAAAAATAGAGCAGAAAAAGGGGTTAGGGAATATTGGTACAGTATAATTTTAAAATAGAATGCTCAAAGTAAGGCTCACTGAGAAGGTGAAATTTGAGTAAAGCTCTAAACTAGATGAGGGAGCAAGACATTCTGTTCTTTGTGAAGACTGTGTCAGAGATAACAACCAACACACAAGCCCCAAGATTGGGCATTTCTGGAGTTTTAAACAAACAGCAAAGAAAATTATGAGGTCGGAGCTCAGTGAGGAAGGAAGGAAATAAAAAGACATGAAGTCAGATAGGTCGTGACAAGGTAGGGCAGAAAAATTCTATAGAACTTTCTAGGGAACTGTTAGAATTTGGGCTTTTTTCTAGGAAAGATAAAGAGTATGGAACATGTATGTCTAGAGTATATAGTGATACAACTTCTGGATCATAGATAAGGCATATGTTCAATTAATTAATAAATGGTAAATTATTTTCATATACAACCACATAAATACTCTCCCACTAGCAGTTATGAAGGATCCCCATAGTTCCACACTTTACAAACATTTGATGTTCTTGGGCTTAAAATACTTGGATAAGGACTTCCGGGAAGATGGCGGCGTGAGCAGGGCGGCAGAAATCTCCTCCCAAAACTATATAAATCTATGAAAACACAGCAAATACAACTATTCCTAAAAGAGAAATCAGAGCACACAGGAAAGTGCACAGTGTGCAGCCACACCCAGGAGGACTCAGGATCCCACGAGGTGGGTAAGATACGGAGCCGCGACCCGGCGGCACCCAAACACTCACACAGCCCAGCGCGCCGGCGGGAGGAGAGGATTCGGAGCCGGGAGGGAGTGGAAGAGCAGGTCCATGAAATAACCAGTCCCAGTGGTCTGTGCCAGAGCACGGGGAGCGCTGACACACATCGCGCGGTGCATCAGACATTGGAGAGGCAGAAGGTGCAGGTTTTGAGCCGGGAGTGCATTGGGACTGAGCAGCCAGTGCCCAAGGACAAGAGAAAAGCGTGCGCCATTTGTAGCGGTCTTGGAGAGGCGGGGGGCCCAGCGAGGGAACACCATTGCCCCGGCGGGCTCAGCCCTGCAGGCTGGAAATCCTGGGGAACTTCGGTCCCCTTTGCTAGTGCAGCCAGTGCCCAGGGACAAGAGAAAAGCGCGCGCCATTTGCAGCGGTCTTGGAGAGGCGGGGGGCCCAGCGAGGGAACACCATCGTGCCGGTGGGCTCAGCCCTGTAGGCTGGAAGTCCTGGGGAACTTCAGTCCCCTTCGCTAGTGACAGAAAGAAGGGAGCAACCACGCTGGAACTTTATACAGAAAACAATAGCATCCCATTCATTCCTACCTACAAAAAAGGCGGCGCGGCTGCAGCTGCGAATTAGTGGAGCAACAGCGACACCTACAGGATGCATATAGAATTCACTCCAGGTGGGCTTTTTTTGTTCTCATTTGTGTTATTTGTTTTTTTTTTGTTTGGCCGGTTTATTTCTTGTCCTTTTTTTTCTTTTTTCACCTTCCTCTTTTCTTTCATTTCTTTCTCTCTTCTTTCTTTTTTTCTGCTTCCTTTTTTTTTTGCTTGCTTGTTTTTTTGCAGGCCTTTTTTTTCTCTTTTCTTTTAAACCTTAAAGAGCCCAGCTGACATACGTGGCACCTACAAGTGACCACTCCTGTCAACATGACAAGACAGAAGAATATGATACAGACAAAAATCACCAAGATTCAGAGTCCCTCTGAGAAGGAATCTGAAAGGATGGAAATGCAGCATCTTCCTCAAAAAGAATTCAGAATAAAAGTCATGACCATGCTGATGGATCTACAGAGAAGTATGCAAGAGCTAAGGGAGGAAGTGAGGGAAGTCAGGAAAGATAATGCAGAAATGAGACAAGCCATCGACAGGCTCAGCAGCAGACTGGACGAGATGCAAGAGACTGTTAATGCAATAGAAATCAGAGAACAGGAACACAGAGTAGCTGAGGCAGAGAGAGATAAAAGGATCGCTAGGAATGAAAGAATATTAAGAGAACTGTGTGACCAATCCAAAGGAACAATATTCGCATTATAGGAGTACCAGAGGAAGAAGAGACAGAAAAAGGGATAGAAAGTGTCTTTGAAGAAATAATTGCTGAAAACTTCCCCATGCTGGGGAAGGAAATAGTCTCACAGTCCATGGAAGCCCACAGATCTCCTAACACAAGGGACCCCAGGAAGACAACACCAAGACACATAATAATTAAAATGGCAAAGATCAAAGATAAGGAGAGGGTATTAAAGGCAGCTAGAGAAAGAAAAAAGATCACCTTCAAAGGAAAACCCATCAGACTAACATCAGACTTCTCAGCAGAAACCTTACAGGCTAGAAGAGAATGGCATGATATATTTAACGCAATGAAACAGAAGGGCTTCGAACCAAGAATACTGCATCCAGCACGATTATCATTTAAATATGAATGCAGGATTAAACAATTTCCAGACAAGCAAAAGCTGAGAGAATTTGCCTCCCATAAACCACCTCTACAGGACATCTTCAAGGAACTGCTCTAGAGGGAAGCACTCCTAAGGCTAAAAAGCTGTCACCAGAGAAAATAAATCATAGCAAAGAAAGCAGACCATCCAAAACTAACTAAACGCAAAGAATAAAACACCTAGTATATAAAGAATGGAGGAGGAAGAATAAGAAGGGAGAGAAATAAAGAAACATCAGACTGTGTTTACAATAACTGAACAAGAAAGTTAAGTTAGATTGTTAGATAGTAAAGAAGCAACCCTTGAACCTTTGGTAACCACGAATCTAAAGCCAGCAATGGCAATAAGTACATATCTTTCGATAATCACCCTAAACGTAAATGGATTGAATGCACCAATCAAAAGACACAGAGTAACAGAATGGATAAAAAAGCAAGACCCATCTATATGCTGCCTATAAGAAACTCACCTCAAACGCAAAGATATCCCCAGATTAAAAGTGAAAGGATGGAAAAAGATATTTCATGCAAATAACAAGGAGAAAAAAGCAGGTGTTGCAGTACTTGTATCAGGCAAAATAGACTTCAAAACGAAGAAAGTGGCAAGAGATAAAGAAGGACATTACATAATGATAATGGGATCAATCCAACAAGAAGATATAACCATTATAAATATATATGCACCCAACACAGGGGCGCCGGCATTTGTGAAACAAATACTAACAGAATTAAAGGAGGAAATAGACAGCAATGCATTCATCTTAGGTGACTTCAACACACCACTCACTCCAAGGGACAGATCAACCAGACAGAAAATAACTAAAGACACAGAGGCACTGAACAACACACTAGAACAGATGGACCTAACAGACATCTACAGAACTCTACACCCAAAAGCAACGGGATACACATTCTTCTCAAGTGCACATGGAACATTTTCCAGAATAGACCACATACTAGGCCACAAAAAGAACCTCAGTAAAATCGAAAATATTGAAATTCTACCAACCAACTTCTCAGATCATAAAGGTATTAAACTAGAATTAAACTTTAGAAAGAAAACAAAAAGGCTCACAAATACATGGAGACTTAACAACATTCTCCTAATTAATCAATGGGTCAATGACCAAATCAAAACAGGAATCAAAGAGTACATGGAGACAAATGACAACAACAACACAAAGCCACAGCTTCTATGGGATGCAGCAAAGGCAGTTCTAAGAGGAAAGTATATTGCAATCCAGGCTTATCTAAAGAAAGAGGAACATTCCCAAATGAATAGTCTAAAGACACAATTACTGAAATTGGAAAAAGAAGAACAAATGAGACCCAAAGTCACCAGAAGGGAGGACATAATAAAGATCAGAGAAGAAACAAATAAAATTGAGAAGAACAAAACAATAGAAAAAATCAATGAAACCAAGAGCTGGTTCTTTGAAAAAATAAACAAAATAGATAAACCCCTAGCCAGACTCATTAAGAGAAAAAGAGAATCTACACACATAAACAGAATCAGAAATGAGAAAGGAAAAATCATGACAGATCCCACAGCTATACAAAGAATTGTAAGAGAATATTATGAGAATCTATATGCTAACAAGCTGGAAAACCTAGAAGAAATGGACAACTTTTTAGAAAAATACAACCTTCCAAGACTGACCAAACAAGAAATAGAAAAACTAAACAGACCAATCACCAGCAACGACATTGAAGCTGTAATCAAAAAACTACCCAAGAACAAAACCCCCGGACCAGATGGATTCACCTCTGAGTTCTACCAGACATATAGAGAAGAAATAACACCCATTCTCCTTAAAGTTTTCCAAAAAATACAAGAGAAGGGAATACTTCCAAACTCATTCTATGAAGCCAGCATCACTCTAATACCAAAACCAGGCAGAGACCTCACCAAAAAAGAAAACTATAGACCAATATCCCTGATGAGCATGGATGCCAAAATACTCAACAAAATATTAGCAAACCGAATTCAAAAATACATCAAGAGGATCATACACCATGATCAAGTGGGATTCATCCCAGGGATGCAAGGATGTTACAACATTCGAAAATCTATCAACATCATCCACCACATCAACAAAAAGAAGAACAAAACCACATGATCATCTCCATAGATGCTGAAAAAGCATTTGACAAAATTCAGCATCCATTCCTGATTAAAACTCTCAACAAAATGGGTATAGAGGGCAAGTACCTCAACATCATAAAGGCCATATATGACAAACCCACAGCTAACATCATATTTAACGGCGAGAAGCTGAAATCTTTTCATCTAAGATCGGGAACAAGACAGGGATGCCCACTCTCTCCACTGTTATTCAACATAGTACCGGAGGTCCTAGCCACAGGAATCAGACAAAACAAAGACATACAAGGCATCCAGATTGGTGAAGAAGAAGTCAAATTGTCACTATTTGCAGATGACATGATATTGTACATAAAAACCCCTAAAGACTACATTCCAAAACTACTAGAACTAATATCTGAATTCAGCAAAGTTGCAGGATACAAAATCAACACACAGAAATCTGTTGCTTTCCTATACACTAACGATAAGCTAACAGAAAGAGAAATCAGAAAAACAGTACCATTCACAATTGCATCAAAAAGAATAAAATACCTAGGAATAAACCTAACGAAGGAAGTGAAAGACCTGTACCCTGAAAACTACAAGACATTCCTAAGAGAAATTAAAGAGGACACTAACAAATGGAAATACATCCCATGCTCTTGGCTAGGAAGAATAAATATTGTCAAAATGGCTATACTACCTAAAGCAATCTACAGATTCAATGCAATCCCTATCAAACTACCAACAGCTTCTTCAATGAACTGGAACAAATAATTCTAAAATTCATATGGAACCACAAAAGACCCCGAATAGCCAAAGCAATCCTGAGAAGGAGGAATAAAACAGGGGGAATTACGCTCCCTGACTTTAAGCTCTACTACAAAGCCACAGTAATCAAGACAATATAGTATTGGCACAAAAACAGACCCACAGACCAGTGGAACAGAATAGAAAATCCAAACATTAACCCAAACATATACAGTCAATTAATATTTGATAAAGGAGCCTGGGATATACAATGGGGAGATGACAGCCTCTTCAGCAGCTGGTGTTGGAAAACTGGACAGCTACATGTAAGAGAATGAAACTGGACTACTGTCTAGCCCCATACACAAAGGTAAACTCAAGGTGGATCAAAGACCTGAATGTAAGTCATGAAACTATAAAACTCTTAGGAAAAAATATAGGCAAAAAGCTCTTGGGCATAAACATGAGTGACTTCTTCATGAACATATCTCCCTGAGCAAGGGAAACAAAAGCAAAAATGAACAAGTGGGACTCTATGAACCTGAAAAGGTTCTGTACAGCAAAGGACACCATCAGTAGAACAAAAAGACTTCCTACAGTATGGGAGAATATATTCATAAATGATGTATCCGATAAGGGATTGACATCCAAAATATATAAAGAACTCACGCATCTCAACAAACAAAAAGCAAATATTCCAATTAAGAAATGGGCAGAGGACATGAATAGACACTTCTCCAAAGAAGAAATTCAGATGGCCAACAGGTACATGAAAAGATGCTCCACATCATTAATCATCAGAGAAATGCAGATTAAAACCACAATGAGATATCACCTCACACCAGTGAGGATGGCCAACATCCAAAACACAAACAACAACAAATGTTGGCGAGGATGTGGAGAAAAGGGAACCCTCCTACACTGCTGGTGGGACTGCAAATTAGTTCAACCATTGTGGGAAGCAGTATGGAGGTTCCTCAAAAAACTCAAAATAGAAATACCATTTGACCCAGGAATTCCACTCCTAGGAATTTACCCTAAGAATGCAGCAGCCCAGTTTGAAAAAGACAGATGCACCCCTATGTTTATCGCAGCACTATTCACAATAGCCAAGAAATGGAAGCAACCTAAGTGTCCATCAGTAGATGAATGGATAAAGAAGAGTGGTACATATACACAATGGAATATTATTCAGCCATAAGAAGAAAACAAATCCTACCATTTGCAACAACATGGATGGAGCTAGAGGGTATTATGCTCAGTGAAATAAGCCAAGCTGAAAAAGACAAGTACCAAATGATTTCACTCATATGTGGAGTATAAGAACTAAGGGAAAAAAAAACTGAAGGAACAAAACAGCAGGAGACTCACAGAACCCAAGAACGGACTAATAGTTACCAAAGGGAAAGGGACTGGGGAGGATGCGTGGGAAGAAAGGGGCAAGGGGGAAGAAGGGACATTACGATTAGCAGATGTAATGTTGAGGGGGCACGGGGAGGGCTGTACAACCCAGAGAGGACAAGTAGTGACTCTATGGCATCTCACTACCCTGATGGACAGTGACTGCAATGGGGTTGGGGGTGGGGGGAACCTGATGAAGTGGGTAGTGTAATCACCATAATATTACTCATTTAATTGTAGATTAATGATATCAAAATAAACTAAGAAAAATACTTGGATAATATGATAGACTTAAAATATTATCTCATTGAGGTTATAATTTGTATTTCCATAACTAATGAGATCAACTTTTATTTGTTTTTATCCATAAAATAATTTTATTTCAACTCTTCACATCAATCATCAACCTAAGTGCTTTTTACCAAAAGTAGACCTACTTTTTTAATAACATTATATTTCTTCTACTTAAGATAGAGATTTTTTAAAAATTTGAGCATGATGCTCTCACTAGAAATTTTATCCTAAAACTAAAGTAACCTTTTAATTTTTTTTATTTCCACAAAATAATCAATTCCAGTATTTATAAGACTTTTGAAAAAATAGGGATAATTTACATTCAGTGAAAAGTATACACCTTAAGTCATTCCTGGCACATGCATACAGCTAGCTGTGTAACGCAGATCCCTATCCAGATATAAAACAATCTATTGCCTCAAAGTTTCTTTTTGTTCTTTCTTAGTCCCCATCCAATTCCCTCATCCCAGATCAGCAATAACCACCAGTCTGAATTCTATCACAGTAGATTAGTTTCCCTATTGTAGAACTTAATATAAGTAAAATCATACAATATATATGCTCTTGTGTCAGAACTTTTTACCCAGCATTTCTGGAGATTCATCCATAATGTGGCAAGTATCAGTAGCACTTTCTTTTTTAATACTGAGTAGTATTCCACTGTATGAATATACAGTTTGTCAATTCTCCCATTGATGTACATCTGGATTATTTCTGGCATTGTGTCTTTATTAATTAATCTGTTATGAACACATTCCTGAACAAAGTTTGCTGGGGACAGTGTCTTCATGTCTCTTAGACAAATAACTAGGAGTATAATTGCTGGGTCAAAGAGTAGAATCTGACAATTTTCCATAGTAGTCTTATCATTTTACATTTCTCCCAGCAAAATTTGGAGCTCCAGTTGCTCCAAAACCTTGCCAACATTTTATGGTGTCCATCTTTTTCATTTTAGCTTTCTTAGTGGGTGGTTTCTCATTGTGGTCTATTCATATTTTTATTTGACAATTATGCTTCCTATTCTGAAATGTCTCTTTATGCCCATATTTCTGCTAAGAAAATTATCTTTTTCTTTTCAATTCTGGATAATTATTTATATTTTCTGGTTTCTGATCATTTGTCTTTTAAATGTGCTGCAACTATCATCTCCTGTTTTTGGCTTTTTACTTTAATGATGTCTTTTGATGATCAAAAGTTCTAATGTTACTGTCACCAAATTTACCTCTCTTTTCCTTTATGATTTGCATATTTTAAATTCAGCTTTTTAGGTTCCATGAAAATCTCATTTGGATTACTAGAAATGATAAATTAGGAAAGAAATGACATATTTAAAAAATTTAGTTTTCCTCTCCAGGAATAAGATAAACCTCTTGGCTTAATGGCTTACATAAATTTTAAAAAATCTTCTCCATTACACATTTTTACTTAGATTCATTACAACTTTTAAAAACTTTTTATCAGGGGAGGTGAAAAAAGATGACAATGTGAGAAGTGAGGCAGAAACCTACTCTTAAAACCTACTCCCAAAACCACATATAACACCAAAATACAGCAAATACAACTGATCCTGAAAGAGCAACCAGGAAGAAGACTGCAACAGACAGCCTACATCTGGGGAAAAGAGAAGACCTTACGGAAAAGGGTAAAGTAGCAAAGCCACCATCTAGCAGGACCCAAGTCCTCATGCCAACCCAGCTCACTGGGAGGAGGAAGAGAAATGGAGATGGGAGGGAGTAGAAGCCCAGCACTCCTAAACGCCCACCCCTGGAGATCTGCTCTCAGAGCATGAACCCACATTACATGGTGCTCTGGAGATTAGTGGGGTTGGAAAGCAAAGACAGGAAGAGTACTCGGAGAGACTATTTCAGCCTCTTGTGGAGAACAGGTACTCACAACCCGCTGCTCCAGGACAAAAGAAAGGCAGGCACTTTGAAAGACTTCCCAATAGAGAGAGGGCTGCTAAATGGGCATGGATTACACAGAGCTTGCTGCTCAGTAGAAAGAACAGGTGGACAAAATCTTCCCAGTGCACTCAGCACAGCAGGTTGGGAACTTTTAGGAGCTTCAGATGCTCCATCCTCCTGGCTGACAACAAAGCACCAAGGCCATGCACTGTGACACTAAGTCTGCCACCCCATCCTGGCTGGCACCAGTTTGCAAAACTGCTGCCCCTGCCATTGCACCAAGCCAGCCAGAAGGTGGACCCACCTACCACAACTATAAGAGCATAATGCAGAGGCTCCTCCCTGAATGCTTGGCCACTGGCCCTGGCAGTGGAAGCAGGTTCTGTAGCCAAGAAGCAGGAAAGAGCTCCTCCTTTCCGAAAGGCACTGGCACCACTCCTCTGTGACCCCACTATCACTCTAGGTGTTGGGCAGCTCCAGAGAGTAGAGCTTCTGGACACTAGAGGGGGCCACGTACACAAAGTTATTATTCCATAGTAATCATTAGAAATATGAAATAGCAAAAGAATCTTGTACAAACACAAATCCCTCAAACACCAGAAAGTTGGCTAAGTGAAACAGAAATCATCAATCTTCTTGATAAAGATTTCAAAATAAAAATCATAAACATGCTCACAGAGCTACAGAAAAATATTCAGTATCTCAGGGAAGACCTCAAAGAAGAGACAGAAACTTTGAAAAACATAGTATCTGAAATGAAACATACAATGGAGGGATTTAAAAGCAGATTAGATGAGGTAGAGGAGACAGCAAATGAAATAGAATTTAGAGAACAGGATTACAAAGAAGCTGAGGCACAGAGAAAAAAGGGTCTCTAGGAATGAAAGAATAATAAGAGAGATGTGTGACTAATCCAAACAGAACAATATTTGTATTATAGGGATACCAGAAGAAGAAGAGATAAAAGGGGTTAGAAAGTCTCTGAGGAAATAATTGCTGAAAACTTCCCCAATCTGGGGAAGGAGAGTCTCTCAGGCCATGGAGATGCACAGATATCCCAACACAAAGGACCCAAGGAAGACAACACCAAGACGTATAGTAAATAAAATGACAAAGATCAAGGATAAGGACATACTATCAAAAGAAGCCAGAGAGAGAAAAAAGATCACAAACAATGGAAAATCCACCAGGCTACCATCAGACTTTTCAGCAGAAACCTTACAAACCAGAAGGGAGTGGCATGATATATTTAATGCAATGAAACAGAAGGGCCTTGAAACATGAATACTCTACCTGGCAAGACTGTCATTTAAATTCAAAGAAGGAATTAAAAAATAACCACATAAGCATAAGCAAAAGATGAGAGAATTTACCTCCCACAAACTGTCTCTACAGTGAATTTTGGAGGGACTGCTCTAGGTGGAAGTGTTCCTAAGGCTAAATAACAGTAACTAGAAAAAATAAAACCACAGTAAAAGAAGTAGACCAATTAATTATTAAGCAAATGCAAAATTAAATCAACTACCCACAAGGTCAGTCAAAGGGATATACAAAGAGTACAGAATATGACACCTAATATATAAAGAGTGGGGGAGGAAGATAAAGAAGAGATAAAAAAACCTTTAGACTGTGTTTGAAATAGCATAAAAAGCAAGTTAGACTGTTAGATAATAAAGAAGCTGCCTTGAACATTTGGTAACCACGAATCCAAAGCCTGCAATGGCAATAAGCATCTATCAATAATCACCCTGAATGTAAATAACTGAATGTACCAATCATAAGACACAGAGTTACAGCATGGATAAAACAGCAAGACCCATCTACATGCTGCCTACAAAAGACTCACTTCAAATCCAAAGATATACACAGACTAAAAGTGAAGGGATGGAAAAAGATACCTCATGCAAATAATAGGGAGAAAAAAGCAGGAGTTTCAGTACTTGTATCAGGCAAAATGGACATTAAAACAAAGAAACTAACAAGAGACAAAGAAGGAAATTACATAATGATAAAGGGGTCAGTCCAACAAGAGGATACAACTATTATAAATATCTATGCACCCAACATAAGAGCACTTAAATATGTGAAACAAATACTAACAGAATTAAAGGGGGAAATAGAATGCAATACATTCATTTTAGGAGACTTCAACACACCACTGACACCAAAAGACAGATCAGTCAGACAGAAAGTAATGAGACAGACACACTGAACAACACATTAGACCAGCTGGACCTAATAGACATCTACAGAATACTCCATGCAAAGCAGTAGGACGCACATTCTTCTCAAGTGCACATGGAAAATTTTCAAGAATAGATCGTATACTAGACCACAAAAAGAGCCTCAGTAAATTTAAAAAGATCAAAATTGTACCAACCAGCTTCTCAGACCACAAAGGAATCAAACTGGAAATAAATCATGCAAAAAAAATGAAAAAGCCCACAAACACATAGAGGCTTAACAACATGCTCCTAAATAATCAATGGATCAATGACCAAATAAAAACAGAGATCAAACAGTATATGGAGACAAATGACAACAATAATTCAACACCACAAAATCTGTGGGATACAGCAAAGGCTGTGCTAAGAGGGAAATATATTGCAATACAGGCCTACCTCAGGAAAGAAGAACAATACCATATGAACAGTCTGAACTCACAATTAATGAAACTAGAAAAAGTAGAACAAATGAGGCCCAAAGTCAGTAGAAGGAGGGACATAATAAAGATGAGAGCATAAATAAATAAAATAGAGAAGAATAAAACAATAGAAAGAATCAGTGAAAGCAGGAGCTCGTTCTTTGAGAAAATAAACCAAATGGATAAATCCCTAGGCAGACTTATGAAGAAAAAAAGAGTCTACACACATAAACAGAATCAGAAATGAGAAAGGAAAAATCAACATGGACACCACAGAAATACAAAGAATTATGAGAGAATACTAAGAAAATTTATATACTAACAAACTGGATAACCTAGAAGAAATGGACAACTTTCTAGAAAAATACAATATTCCAAGGCTGACCCAGGAAGAAACAGAAAATCTGAATAGACCAATTACCAGCAAAGAAATTGAATGCGTAATCAAAAATCTACCTAAGAACAAAACTCCTGGCCCTGATGGTTTCACTGCTGAATTTTATAAAACATTTAGTGAAGACCTAGTACCCATCCTCATTAAAGTTTTCCAAAAAGTAGAAGAGGAGGGAATACTCCCAAACTCATTCTACGAGGCCAGCATCACTCTAATACCAAAACCAGGCAAAGACACCACAAAAAAGAAAATTACAGACCAATATCCTGATGAACATAGATGCTAAAATACTCAACAAAATATTAGCAAACCGAATTCAAAAATACATCAAAAAGATCATTCATCATGATTAAGTGGGATTCATCCCAGGGATGCAAGGATGGTACAACATTCGAAAATCCATCAACATCATCCACCACATCAACAAAAAGAAGAACAAAAACCACATGATCATCTCCATAGATGCTGAAAAAGCATTTGACAAAATTCAGCATCCATTCATGATTAAAACTGTCAACAAAATGGGTATAGAGGGCAAGTACCTCAACATCATAAAGGCCATATATGACAAACCCACAGCTAACATTATACTTAACAGCGAGAAGCTGAAAGATTTTCATCTAAGATTGGAAACAAGACAGGGATGCCCACTCTCTCCACTGTTATTCAACATAGTACTGGAGGTCCTAGCCATGGCAATCAGACAAAACAAAGACATACAAGGCATCCAGATTGGTAAAGAAGAAGTCAAATTGTCACTATTTGTAGACGACATGATATTGTACATAAAAAACCCTAAAGTCTCCACTCCAAAACTACTAGAACTAATATCTGTATTCAGCAAAGTTGCAGGATACCAAATTAATACACAGAAATCTGTTGCATTCCTATACACTAACGAAAAACTAGAAAGAGAATTCAGGAAAACAATTCTATCAACAAGTGCATCAAAAAGAATAAAATACCTAGGAATAAACCTACCCAAGGAGGTGAGAGGCCTATACCCTGAAAACTACAAGACACTCCTGAGAGAAGTTAAAGAAGACACCAATGAATGGAAATGGAATGAATGGAATGGAAATGGATCATGCTCATGGATAGGAGGAATTAATACTATCAAAATGGCTGTCCTGCCTAAATCAATCTACAGTTTCAGTGCGATCCCTATCATAATACCAACAGCATTCTTCAACAAACTAGAACAAGTTCTAAAATTCATATGGAACTACAAAAGACCCTGAATAGCCAAAGCAATCATGAGAAGAAAGAGCAAAGCTGTGGGGATTATAATCCCCAACTTCAAGCTGTACTACAAAGTCACAGTAATTAAGAAAATTCGGTACTGGCACAAGAACAGACCCATTGATCAATGGAATAGAGAACCCAGACATAAACCCAAGCATATGTGGTCAATTAATATATGATAAAGGTGCCATGTATATGCAATGGGGAAATGACAGCCTCTTCAACAAATGGTGTTGGCAAAACTGGACAGCTACATGTAAGAAAATGAAACTGGATTATTGTCTAACTCCATACACAAAAGTAAACTCGAAATGGATCAAAGACCTGAATGTAAGCCATGAAAACCATAAAATTCTTAGAGGAAAACATAGGCAAAAATCTCTTGAGTATGAACATGAGCAACTTTTTTCTGAACACCTCTCCTTGGGCACAGGAAACAAAAGCAAAAATGAACAAATGGGACTACATCAAACTAAAAAGCTTCTGTACGGCAAAGGACACCATCAGCAGAACAAAAAAGGCATCCTACAGTATGGGAGAATATATTTGTAGATGACATATCTGACAAGAGGTTAACATCCAAAATATATAAAGAACTCACATGCTTCAACACCCAAAAAGCAAATAACCCAATTTAAAAATGGGTGGATGATATGAACAGACAATTCTCCAAAGAAGAAAATTCAGATGGCCAACAGGCACATGAAAAGATGTTCCACATTGCCAACTATCAGGGAAATGCAAATTAAAACTATAATGAGGTATCACCTCACACTAGTTAGGATGGCCAACATCCAAAAGACAAGGAACAACAAATGCTGGTGAAGATGCAGAGAAAGGGGAACACTCCTACACTGTTGGTGGGAATGTAAAGTAGTTCAATCATTGGCAAAAGCAATATGGCAGTTCCTGAAAAACCTAATAGTAATACCATTTGACCCAGGAATTCCACACCTAGGAATTTACCCAAAGAAAACAAGATCCCTGATTCAAAAAGACATATGCATTCGTATGTTTATCACAGCAGTATTTACAATAGCCAAGATATGGAATCAACCTAAGTGTCCATCAGTACATGAATGGATAAAGAAGAGGTGGTACATATACACAATGGAATATTATTCAGCCATAAGAAGAAAAAAATCCTACCATTTGAACAACATGATGGAGCTAGAGGGTATTATGCTCAGTGAAATAAGCCACGAGGAGAAAGACAAGTACCAAATGACTTCACTCATATGTGGAGTATAAGAACAAAGCAAAAACTGAAGGAACAAAACAGCAGCAGATTCACAGACTCCAAGAAGTGACTAGCAGTTACCAAAGGTAAGAGGTTGGGGAGGGTGGGTGGGGAGGGTGGGAGAAGGGGATTAAATGGCATTATGATTAACACACATAATGTAGGGGGGGTCACATGGAAGGAAGTATAGCACAGAGAAGACATGTAGTGACTCTACAGCATCTTACTACACTGATGGACAGTAACTGCAAAGGACAGTGATTGCAAAATTAATGAGTTGATAATATGGGTAAATGTAGTAACCACATGTTGCTCATGTGAAACCTTCATAAGATTGTATATCACTGATACCTTAATAAAAAAAAGAGGTTAAAAAATTTAAAAATAAACTTTTTATCATTTATAATTTTTAAATGGTAGCATTTTAAAGAGTAGCTTAACTTTAATCAGTAACATTTTCTAATTGTTGCTGGTGCCTGTTAATTTTGGTGTCTAGATTCTTACATATTGATCTTGTGTCCAGCAACCTAGCTAACGTCTCATTAATTTTAAAAATAGAGTGTTCCTTTTCAATTGTCTGAGTGGGTAATCATTTCACCTGAAAATAATGGAACTTTTTGTTATTATCTTTCTTATTCATATAACTTTATATTTGTGCTTTATTGCACTAGCCAGAACCACCTACATAATTGATTAAAAGTGGTGATCATCTACACCATTTGTTTTGTTCATTTTAAAATAATGCTTTAGTGGTTCATGATTAATTGTGAGGGTTCCTATAGGTGATTTGCAGCTACTTACTACCAAGTGAAGAAAGTATTCTTATATTCCTAATTTGCTAAGAATTTTTAAAAATTATGGATGGATGATAAATTTTTTTGCACATATTTAGATGTTTGATCATGCGCCTTTAATTCTTTAAACTGAGAGTGTTGAATTGCATTAAAAGAGTTTCTAATGTTGAACTAACATTGAATTCCTAAAAAACAAAACCTTTAGTGATTATATATCATCCTTTTTATATATTGCTTCAGTTTGCTGGTATTTTGGTTTAGACTTTTGTATTTATGTTAATGAGTAAGGCAATCTGTAATTTTCCTTCCTCATGTCAACCTTATCTTTGTTTTGACAAGCTTATTGATAGCCTCACAAAGTGATTTTAGGGTGTTCCCTATTTTTCTATTTTTTGTTCGAGATTGGAATTATATGTTGCTTAAATAGTTCATAGATCTCAGAAATGAACCGTATGGGTATGGTGTTTTCTTTTGGGGAAGATTTAAAAATAACAATTGACAATATATATTCCTATCCGAGTGTGTTTTGATGTTTTATTTTTAAAGAAAATTTTACCTTTCATCTACCATTCAAATTAATTGTCATAAAGTCATTCACAATATTACTTAATTTAATTTTAATATCTACTATATCTATAGTTTTGTCCCATTTTTCTTTATTCTTATTATATTTTGTACTTTCTCTCTTTGTGATCAGTGTTGCCAAAGAATTGTCAAGTTCAGTCCTTTTCTTAGAATCTTATTTTTGTCTCTGTTTACCCTTTTCAACTATCAGTGGTTCTCAGTCCTTTCTACATATTAGAATCAACTGAGGATGCTTGTTAAAAAAAAAAAATAGTGATGCCTAAGGGCACATGCCCAGTGATTCTGATCTAATTGGTCTGGGATAAGGCCTGAATATCTGTGTGCTTAAAGACCCCCAAAGTGACCCTAACATTCAATAAATGCTGCTTTATGTACACCATAACTTTTGTTTTGTTCTTACATTTATTTCCATACATATACTAACTTTGCAGTTATCTTGTTGTTTTGTGAAATTCTTAAGTTGGATGTTTAATTTACTAATTTTCAGTCTTCTTAACAATTCTCATATAAGCATTTCAGACTATATATAATCCCTTTAACCATCACTCTATCTGTAATCTTCCACTGAACATTGATATGCGCTATTTTTTTATTATTAGGGTTATGGATAAATTCTAATTTTATGTTTTTTTCTCTTGATCTATGACTTAGAAAATAACATGCTTTTAAATTTCCAAATATATGGGGGGTAGCTACATTTTTGTTACTTCTTACTTAAATGCATTTGGTTAGATATATAATCTATATGGTACTAATTCTTATAAGTTTTTAAAAATGTTTTATGATATAGTACATGGTCAGTTTCTTATGTCCTTGAAAAGAATTTCTATTCTCTAATAGTTGGGAACAGTATTCTAATTACATATGCCCACTGAATAAAGCTTGTTAATTTTGTTATTCAAGTCTTCTATATCCTTACTGAGTTTTATCTGCTTGAACTATCAGTTTCTTGGAGAGGTATATAAAATTCTCTGACAATAGTGGTGTGGTCAACTCCTTTTAATTCTGTAAGATTTACCTTGTTCTTCTCTATCAGAAATCTTTTGACTTGCTGTCCACCCAGCTGACCAAGGAGGAGACCTCTAAAGCACAGGATCTAGGACAATCACACCTGGGATCCACATTTGGAATGGCTTTTTGCCTAGTAACAGGGTGTTTTGAAATTTACATATGCAGGTGGGATATCAAAGCCCATACTGGAAGGAAGCAGTGAAAGTGATCAATCAAGGTAATTTAGCAGTTCCTCACAAATGATAGAAAGAACTACCTATTCACCTACATCCCTGGCTATGATCCAATTCAAGACCCTACTCAAACTCCATGGTATTTAGACAGTGCTGTTTCAAATATGGAATGTCCTCTCTTTCTCAGATGCTTCAAATAATCCAAGAGATAAAAATAGAACAAACCTAAACCAGGAAAAACCAAGGTGACACTGATGTAGAAATCTAAAATTACATCAAGACAAAAAAAACCCCGGTGATTGGTGATTTTCATAAAAATAGAATGCCTTATGCACATGTATGTCAAGACATCAGCTCCAACATCAGGCACCCCAGTTTTGAATATACATTTAGCTACTGGCAGTCTCAAATTAATTACAAGCTGCTCTTCACAAACAGAGACATCAATTTTAAAGAGCAACATCTAAAACTCGTAGAGGAACTAAGGCGTTGGAGATGGACCTCTGAGTGGTACTGATACTGATATATACTCAATTGATCCATCCATCCTCACTCCTCCTTCCTCAACCTTTGATTTTTCTTCCCCCTCTATGTACAAGTTTCAGGCTCCATGTGCCATTTTTTTTCTCCTACAAGACAGCTTTTAGTGTTTGTATTTCCAGTACATTTAACCTGGAGATGTATATATTTACATGCATACATACACATACATATATAGAGATTCATATACATATGTGTGTTTGTATATATATATATAGTATATAATACACAACAAACTTTAGAGAGAGAGAGAGTTTATAAATGTTGCGGTAAATGGGAGTGGCAGAGAAAGCCATATGTTCCAGCCTCATTCTTCCCACTCGAAGTTTAAAGGCAAGAAATTGAGCATTAACTATTTTTCCTGGGAAAAATATGAATTCATTCTGCCCCCTCCCAACAGAATTCAGCCATTGTCAGAATTGTCTTTCTGAGTCCGCCTAATGTAAAGAAACCACTGATGAACCACTTAGCACCTCACAAAATACATGGGATGGCAGCATATTTCCCTTTACCCTTCTCAGAAGAAGAAGAAGAAAAAAAAAGCTTTGACATATAACTATGAAGAACTAAGAAACTGGATTGTCCAGTGTTCAAAAGACTTGATCTTGTCTCCCTCTAGGAACAAAGAGTAGAATGAGGCAGCCAGGGATAGTGATGCTGCTGCAAAGAAGGGAAGAGCCCACATAGTCTGAGAGCTCGTAAGCTATTATGTGCCATCGTTGGGCTGGAAGTTTAATTCAACAGGGACCAGTTCCTCCTAATATCTCAAGTTCCATACATCACCAAATGCCCTAATTAGAATCAGCTCTCAGGGGACTCTGCAGATTACTCTGACTCAGAAATACAGAGGGGAAACCAAAAATAATGAGATTGTGCTTATTCACGTCATCCCTGCCTCCCATTTCTATATATCTCTTTATTTCTCATGCAACAAATATTGACTGAGTAATCACTACATACAGGTATCGTGCTCAGCACAGCAGTGAATGAGCCCTGCCATCAAGGGCTTTACTAAGAAAGGGACAAGTAAAAGGCCATGAGAAATCAGAAAAGAAAGAAATGATGGGATCAGTGTTTAAAAAAGGAAGAGAAAGGAGCCATGATCGCTTACATAGTAATCACTTCCCTGCTAGGGTTTCCAGGTAAACCACAGGGTACCCAGCTAAATTTGAATTTCAGATAAACAACAAATAACTTTTTAGTAGAAGTATGTCACATGTATAATTTGGGAAAACTTATGCAAAAAAAAATTCATTGTTTATCTGAAGTTCAAATTTAACCAGGCATCCTGCACTTTTATGTCCTAAATCTCACAACATTACTCCCTATCATCTCTCTTGGTGACCATCCCAGCAGAAATTTCTCTGGAAGGGAGGGTAGCAAGCCAGTATGTGGGCCTCTTTTTAATGTAAGCAGCACCAATATCCCTTGTAAAGCATATATCAAATCACATCATTCTCATCCTTAAAACCGTGTTCAATTCCTATTATATTCAGAATAAAATCCAAACTCCTTACCAAACCCTGTAAAGGCTGTACATGATCTGACCTCTGCTATCCCTCTAAACTTCACAGCAGTCTTATGAAGAGGACACTGATTGTAGTCCCAATCCGCAGGTGAGAAAAACGAAGCGTAGAGAAAGAGGACACGC
The DNA here is from genome assembly GCA_032199065.1 of Smutsia gigantea. NCBI lineage: Eukaryota > Metazoa > Chordata > Mammalia > Pholidota > Manidae > Smutsia > Smutsia gigantea. Next base: position 3,407 of record JAVSCE010021594.1, on the reverse strand, counting down.
CCTACTTGATATCAAAACTAACTGTCTTATATAAAAACAGTTACAGCATTAGTGCAGGGAGTATAAAAACAGATTAGAAAAAATTAAAAATTGATTACAGCCAATGCTGGCAAGAATACAAAGCAACGGACGCTTTCATGCACCATAGTGTGAATTGGTCATGCAGTTTGGGAGGGAGATTTGACAGTGTTCATGACCATTAGAAATGTGCACCCTCTAAGCAAGCATTCATATTCTAGGTATTATCCTAGTTACATGTGTTGCATATACCCACCTATTTATGCAAATATATAAAATAAGACCAGAGAATGTGCAAACTAACCTCTTTTCAGGAGTTAACCTCTAGTCAAGTGAGTGAGAGTGGGGCAGGAGGGCCCAATAGGAACTTTCATTTTTTCTTCTTTATTAAAGATTTGTGGCTAGGATGTATTTGTAATGTTCTTGGACAATTTAATTTTTTTTTAAATAAAGACAACAGAATAGATAAATACACTCCCAAATTCTTTAGTGATGACAGAATTGTAAGTAGTGTATTTCTTTTTCCTCTCCAGATAGCTTATCCTGACTGAAAATTGGCTCTAAAATCTTAGGCTTCTTGATGGACACAAGAGGGAAACACTGTCAAGTAGAAACTGCAAGTCATTTTTTGTTCTCTCAGTTGGTAAGAACTCAAATCACCTTTGGGCGGACTGCTCTTTTGTTTTGGAAAAAGTCCCCTGAATGGCCACTTATTACACAAATAAAAAACACCTCTTTTTCCTGTGGAGAAAACTATAAAGTGATCTGAATGTAGATGTTTTAAACTCCAAACTAGCTGTTCTCTTCCATAATGTAAACTGTTATAATATGACTGAGTCATGGCTGTGTCTGCAGACTTTATTGGATTGGGGTGGTACAGTCATGGGTTTCTATAAAGGTAGACTACACTGCGCTTGGTTCATTGCTTTTCACTTGGAGATGTGGAGGGGATAAGCAGTTTCACTGGGTAGCTTTAGTTGAACCCTAGAGAGCTACAGGGAAGTGGTACATGGGTGATCATTATCTACCATGTAACTTCACTTCTTATGAAAGGAGAACCACGATAGGTTTGTGTGGCTTAAGTTGGACTGCACTGGTTGTATTCTATGCATCGCACTTTTAAATTTGAAACCAAATGACCAAAACTTTGGGAAATGCAGATACCTAATAAACCACCTTCTGATGTCATGGTCTTTAGGGTGAAAGAGTAAGGGCACAATTAGACAAGGCTTCAACCAAGAGTGGGAGTTGTCTTTTTAGAGGAGTTGACATTTCCATAGCAGTCATCCTTAAAAAGGACAGGGCTTGGGGGAGGAAATAAGAACATGGAAATTGTTCCTCATCTGGAGAGAAGTGGAAATGTTTTCTCTCTCTGGGCAACGAAGGAGCTGGAGCTTGGCCTGGAACTTATTCTGTAAGCATGCTCATAGTATTTATGGCTCAGGGCAGGGATTGGCAATTAGCTAGCTCCTGACTACACAGAAGCAAGCTGAAAGCTGGGCAGAGAGATATCTTTTATGAAACCCTGATTATGGATTTGGCCCTATGGGCTATGACAGTACCCACAGGTACTACTCATGGTGGTGGTGAGATGTCCTCTATGTTGTATTTCCCTTCCATGTTTCTCAAACTTTCAGTAAAATGTTCTGAAGGGCTAACTTCCTGAGTGTGCAATATGAGCAGCTGTACAAAGCTACCCACTTAGGAGGAGCCTGCAATGAATTTAATGCTCTATGGTTGCTACCTTTAAATTCTTAATAATTTCTGAACAAGAAGTTTTCTTTTTTGCACCAAGCCCCACAAATTACATATCCAGTTCTGCTAAGAAAGTGTCAGCCTTTCATCAGCTGTGAGCCACACAGAGCACCAAACAGGATCTTCACTCCATAGTTGGAGTAGTGGTAGCAACAGTGCATGTGAGCAGAAAATACCTGCACGGAGCAGAGCCACTGATCCTGAGGACCACTGCAGCAGGGACAGAGCCCCTTGACAAGGAAGAATCCAGAGCACTCCTGAAGATTCTCGTAAAGTGGGGACGCTTTTGAGAGGACCTGGGAAGATGGAGACTTCAAAATCTCCATAATTTAATTAAGCAAAGAAAATGTGACTTCACTGAAAGTCCATTCTCTGGAATTATTGGTTGTGCCCTTTAGTTTGCATTTACTTTTTTTAATGGGCACATGGTAATCATGTAAAAAGTTAGAAATGCAGAAGCATCAACTGTAGGAGTTAGGAGGAATCTTAATACTCTAGCAGTTCCTATCCTATGTGTTAAAGACCCTGAGATAAGGTGCTATCCATCACAGGAACCTATATGTACCAGAATCATTTGAGGGCAGGATAAATAACATGCCTTACTGTCCCCTCAGCCTGAAATGCCTTTTACCCCTCTCCTTACCTGCCTAACTCCTGCTTATGCTTTGGGCCTTAGTTTAGACATGACCTCCACAGGAAAGCCTTCTCTGATGACCTCTGGCTGCATCAGGTGCTCCTTCTCTGAGCTGCCAGTGCATACTGTGCCTGTACCACACAACCTGTCATGCTACCACTGTCCGTTCATTTACCTGTCTCCCATGGACCATTAGTCTTTGAAAGTGGAGACCTTGGCTCATCCATCTCAGTTCCTCTACCACTCAGCAAGGTTCCTGCCATATCTTAGATGCTAGTAAATTGTGGGCAAATAGATAACTGAATGAATGAACAGAGTACTCTATTTTTCAAACTGTGCATTAAAGAACATATTCATTTTATTAAAGAATTATTAAAGAACATATTAATTGTATAGTCTTACTGTTGTTAAGTTTCAACTCCAGGTACATTAAGTACACATTACTATTATGGCAGTCTATGAATTTTTTAATAATAAAAAGGTTCCTTCATAACTGAAAATATTGAGAATTACTTTTCTAGTTTAACTCTTTTATTGTCTCAATGAAGGTACAGAAGAGAGATTGCCTTCACTTGCTCAATGTCTCAAACTTTAACAAGGGCAGTGCGGCCAATAGCCAACATATTTTCCTGACCTTTCTAATTCTCTTTTATCCTCCCCAAATTTGGCAGTACAGACTGGACAAACAAGACTGATGCAAAAGAGCTTTATTATACTGGTGCCTCTCTCAGGTGTGCAAAGCAGCAGTAGCAACGTGGCCTGTACCTCAAGGCCCATGTACCGAAGAGCCCAAATGCAAGAATGAGGCAAGCCAGTGAGCAGACAGGCTGAGTGGGGCAACATGAGGTCACATCACAGGGAAGGATCACGTGGTCAAGTCTGTTGTCCGACATAGGGCCTGGCAACATCAGACACTGGGCCAAAGGGTGAAGACCCAAGAAATTTCTGCAGCTAAAACTTCCAGTAGCATATGATCCCCAGGAAGGCAGGGCCTGTTTCA
>JAVSCE010021593.1:0-66786 GCA_032199065.1 Smutsia gigantea | reverse complement strand
GAAACTTTCCTTAGAACAAAGCAGTGGCCCAGTGGTTGCAAAGTTGTTACATCTCCTCCTCAAATTCTTCCTATGACTCTCTCTTCTCCAGCTTTCTTCAACAAAGCACTTTGTGTTCTCATAGACACTGTATTAGTGGCACTCCACCAACATTGGCTTGAGATGGCTTTTGAAGGCTCTTGAGGCTGGCATGATGCCAACTGAAAGGGCAGGTTGCCCTTAATGTTCAGTAATTGCAAATAGCCAAACACAAATACAGCACAGGGCTTTAGAACTGGAGCATTTGGTTGGCTTTGCAAAGGGAACTGTTTTATGTATCCATTTGGTTGCTTAGCTATATGCTGATAGGCACCAAGATCATGTGGAGCTGGCATATTATGGAACCAATAGAAAGACAGACAAGGACTATAGTAACAAAGGCCATGGAGATAATTTCAGTGGTCAGTTCAGTGACAATTCATTTGATTACAGTGATTTTACTATGGGTGTGCTCTGCTTTACAGAATACAAGTTAACAAAACACAAATGAAAGGGTAATTACCCACTTGAAAAGGCATAACAAATTTACAAAAGTATTCACTGGGAGAGTCCCTTAAATATCAATTTAAAATGCAAATCCATTATATACAATACTTAATTTTTTAAAGAGTTACAACCATTGGGTTAAGTGCTGTTTACATACATATGTTTTGAAGAAATATATTTCAGATCGCTTCAGCAAAATCAAGTTTCAATATATTTTTAAACATCTATACATTCAAGAAATATTCATTAAAGCCCTACTATGTGCAGGGCACTTTAATACATTTACTTGGTAGCTCTGATGGAAGGCTCAGATTCTGCATTCCCAGCAAGTCCCCAGACCATATGAGTTACAGGGCTTACTGAGAATCATGCTTGGAAATTGGGCAGAAACTAGCAGAGATGTGAGGCATGGAGACTCCCAACCCAGGACCACTGCAATGTGAGTGTCCGGAGGATGCTTGCAGCTGCTACCAGCACTAGCAGCTGTACGTCCTCAGCTTCCCCTGTGCCCTGGGCACGGGGTTGTGTAGTCCCTGAGGCTGGAATGAATTCCTAGTGCAGTGATCTCTCCAGACTCCAGTACTTGAGTGGGAGCACCTCGCTGGCTCAGCCAGGGTAACACATCTGCACTCTATTCCTGGGAGAGGGGCAAAAGCTGGTGTCTGCTCTTTTCTGCTTTTGTAGGGAAGGCAGCCCCGGCTTCCCACCATGACACAGTACAAGAAATTCCCCAAAGCTAGGAAGGAGGTTCAGATGCTGGGCAGCCAAAAAAATGATAAATATCCACTATGAACTATATGTTTATATGTAAAAAATAATAACTCATTTAGTTATGTAGCTTACCTTTACATGATCCTTGGCACAGAGATGAAATTCCCAGGAGCCTGCTCGGTCACAGGGATTAGCCTTGGGTTTCCTGCTCATCTTCCTGACCTCAAATGGAAGAAACAGCTCTCCTGTGTTACATGCCACGTTCATATGGCCCCTGTCTTATTTGGACTGTAGAACACTCCACATTCCAATTCTCATTTGCCTTATTTCATTTCCCATCTAATGCAAATTTTGTTTTTCTGGACTGAATTTGTGAGGGCCATTGAACTTTCAAGGTATCTAGTTCACCTTCCTGCTGAGACTTGCAGGGTGATTTCTCCAATATTAAAAGATAAAGGTAAATCTTATGCTGTGGCTAAGAAGAATGAAAAATGTCAAAGTGTGTAACTGTTAGGATCACTAACCCCTTCTGCACTCCAAGCTGGTTTTCATTAAAACATGACATTTATCTTCCCAAAGTGAATTTGTCTTGCTATGATAAGAATAGAAAAATGTCACAATTTACTGCAAAAAAGTAAATACAGGACAAGATAAAGGATAATTTTTAATGAAAACCATAATTTTAAAATAATGCCTTTCTTAAATATATAATAGCCTAATAGAGGCAAAAAAAATTGGCATGAGAATTCAAATAAAATAAATCATAATGTCCTATGAGGAGAATATATTGGACAAAGATGCTTGTCATCCAAACACTGCAACAGAGCCTTTTATTGCCACATATATTCTCCCAGGACTAGTGGTGAAGGGCAGGAATCACAGGCAGACATTGCTTGCCTTGGAAGTGAACATGGCAGGTTTAGGGTTTGTTGGGTGAGGCAGGGAAAAGGGTGCACAGGATAATCAGCCAGTTGATTAAATTTCGTTGCTTTTTAATTCAGATGTAGACACAGCCATCAGTAAAAGGGTCCAGCTGCTGGAGTGGCATGACTTCTCAAGGCTGGGCATATTGTTATAGACCAGGTATTATAGACCACAGATGAGATAGAGGAGCTCTTCATTCTTTTCTTCCCTAGAGAAATGGAAAATAAAGAGCTCACCTAATTTAAAAACTATGGGTCACTTAAGTATTTACATCATAGATGTAGCAAATTGGGAAAGTGTTGGTCTGGAGGTCCCAGTGATGCCGGAGTTCTTGTTTACGAAGCCAAAGAATGAGCTTCATAAACACCCAAGGTAGGAGAGCAAGGCACAGACTTTTATTTAGAAATAAAGTGAGATGAAAGAGCTCCCGGCTTACACCAGGAGGGGACAAGAGAGTCTGGTGTGGTGCATTGTCTAGGGGTTTTATAGGCAGATGAGGATTTTTCGAGAACATGAAAAAAAGTTTAGGGGTGCAGACCTGCTAAGTGGTGTCTGAACACCCAGAATTAACAACACAAGGAATTTCTCGCCCTGATCTCTCTCTCCAGGATACTGGCATCTTGGTCTAGGAGCATATCAAAAGGCGGCCTGCCCAGCCCCCAAGGTGGGCTGAAGTATTGTCTGTTTGCTAAAGAGTAAGTTAAGAATCTTGCTTCTTAAACTTCCTGGGTGTTAAAATGCAATCTTGTCTTTAAGGTGGAATCTTTGCTGCCTTTTAATATGTTGTTTACAGCTGGGTCTGCATGCTAAATTAGTTGCCCAGTTTGCAAAACCACCCCATCAGATCTGAAAGAGGAAAGGCAGCACAGAGGCCTGGGCCTTTTAGCATGCTAAAGTGAATCTTACACATGATTAAAAATGATTAGCATAATAAAAACATGCGCTACTCTTCTTTATCTGGGGAACATTAACTGATCTTACTGACGAATGACCCTAGAGCTTAATGTTTAACACAGAGTTTTGGTAGGGGGTTTCCTTGCATGTAGTTACATTTTTCTGACTGCAAATATTCTGCCTTGCTTTTTCCGGAGGCCCTCCCCCTACTCTGACTACACCCACAGTCCGTGTCTTACCAGGACCTGATTTTAATTCTGGTTCTGACACTCTGACACTCTTTCCTATTCTAGAGATTGAAAGGGTCAGAGTAACTGATCACAAAGATTTTTCCTCCTTTAAGATTGTGTGGTTCTAAAAACAGAAGGAATTTATCTCCACAACATGCTCTGTTGGGAAGAGAGGGGCAAGATTAGGAAAAGGATTTTAACTAGAAATGGGGGAAATGAAAAACTTTTAAGAAGTCAGAAACAGCTAGAAAAAAGGGAAATACGGAGAGGTCTTTGGTGGGTGGATAGTGAGAGTACTCCAAGTCACATAAATTGCTGTTGCTCGTCCCGTTCCCTGGGACTGTGGAAGGAGGGAGAGGGAGACACTTAGGCACAATCAGTTGCTGATTGTCCTTGGCAGCTTTAATATCTGTTTCCGAATGAGACAGTCATAGTAACTCACTGCTAGGGGCAATGGTTTTCTGATTATCAGTGGGGACAAGATAAAGTCAATCTCATATTGCACTTTCTTTTCCACTGATCTTTATGACCCTCCTTTTAAATAAAGGACCAGCAATCCCTCTACCTAGACCTGGAAACGTGATTGAGAACCAGGGTAGAGATAAGAATCAGGCCCCAAACCCTAGCTTCCACTGTGCAAGTGCTAAGTGAGGGTGCCTGGCTTTTGATTTTCTTTGTACTGTTCTTCAATATATTCAATAGTGTGAGAAACGGAAAAGAGAAGCCTGGCTCTTAAGAAAATAATTTTTGGTTCTCTGGAATTTGAGAGTTTCATAGCTATGCATGGATTTATTTACTGTTTTTGGTTTTTCTTTTTTTGCCTCGAGCCCAGAAGGTGAGCACGCAGAGAGGATTTTCTTTTCCCTTGCTTTGACCCTGAATACAGTAGCTCTACATAACACTTGAAAGGGTTCTTTAGCTACCCAGCTCGCTGACAAGGAAGGACACGAGAACTCCGTCAGTGTGAGTTTATTGCCTGCAAGGTAAAACGACTGCCGCGGAAAGAGGAGAGCAGCAGCGGCAGCAGGGAGGGTGGTGCTTATATAGGGGGTTGGGGCCTTGATGAGCGGGATGTTGGTCTCATGCTGAGAAACAGAAACTGAGAACTGCTGCAGGCGATAAGGGACTTGGACTTTGCTACACCGAGATGCAGCTGCTGCAAGTGATAAGGGGCTTGCTACGCCCGCATGCGGTCTAGGGCTGTGTGATAATGGAGACCTAACAACACTTTTGAAAGGCCTACTGTGTACTAGTGTAATAGAATCTATACATTTTTTAGCATTAGTAAATCTGTGAGATTGATGCAATAACTCTCCTTTTGGATGGGAATACAGCAACCCTGAGGTGTCCGCGATTCCTTAAGGTTGCACGAGGGTCAGATTCAGGCCTCCTCACACCCAGTCAGGTGTATTTAGAGCTGCTACTCAGCTCTGGACTCATTTGGAAGTCAGCTTGGCTGTGGACAGGGAACACACTTGGCTCAGCAGCAGGTCAAGACACTAGTAAAGGCCTAGGAACATAGACCAGCCCAGCCCTGAGCCCTCGGTGGAGACTGGGAGCATGAGTCACACAAAGCCTGCAGGACAGAATTATGCACATATGGCCTCCTGGCTGAATAAACAAAGGAATGATTGTGCATGCAAAGTAATTTTCCAAAAGGATGAATCTTCTTAATCTAAGAAGTGAAATGCTAATTAATATTTTTGCCAGATTGATCTTTTTCCAGAATTACTCTCTGGAAGTAGATTTTCATCCAGTTAGGCTGGTCCTGTAACTTAGGTAAACTTCTCAACCTTTTCCTTTTGAGGCCTGTAATACAATGGCGAATGATGAAGTGCACCAAAACAGCGTGAGCTCATTGACTTGTGAGAAAGAGACTTTCTGTGAGGAGGAGACTGCATATTCTTGTGTAATTTGTCAGAGTTACTGAAACAAAACCGGCACATAGACCAGCAATTTTCTATTAGCAAGTAAATCTTGAACTGTTTGCTAACCTGGAAAGCCAGTTAAAAACAATTCTTCATATTCTAATAAAGGTTTTTTTTTACATATGTATATTTATATCTTATCAAGAAACAGCAGACTCACTATTTTAAAAAATAAATAAAACAAAGGCATCAAACAAAGCCTTCAGAATCAAACAGAACCAACACTGTCAGAATTTGCTTTCTCCAGTGTAAGGTATTTCAGACCACTGACAAGGGTCAGGCTTAAGATAAAGCAGTATCCGCAAATAGGTTTGAAAAATATAGAAGTTGGGGGATGGGGGAAGGGTCCAACCAATTTATAACTGTGAAATATTGGAAACAAGCATCAATCATGAACAGATAAAGTAAAGAAATTATGGCATATCAGCATAGTGGATATTATGTCACTGTGACCTGTGAGGATGAAGATCAGTGTCTCTCCATCCTTTTACCTGTTTACACATCGCTCCACCCTGCATCATACTCTTATCTGGAAGAGGAAGGAGGATGTAATGAGAATCATGGATGCAGAGCTATGTTTATTTCATGGGAAGCTGTCCAAACATACTGCAGAGTGGAAAAGGCTAGGTTCTCGGACTTCATGTAGAATTGCCTCTGCATGTACCTAGTCACAGAGAGAGACATTTATGGGTATTCAGCAGAATGTAATGGTAGCTATCTTCAGAGTGGGATTTTAAGATATTCCTACTATCATATTTGTGCATTTCTGCACTGTTTGAAATCTTACAATGAGCATATACATATATATACAGAGGAAAGAAATAAAACAGGTAAGCATTTTTTTAAAAAAAGAGTAATGAATATAAGCAATAGTAATCAGCAACTGGCTTAAAAAACTTGAGAACAATTTTTTATCAACAGAATATAAAATCCACCAGAAGATAACAGTTTTTTTAAAGGCACCACAATTTGGTGGTTTTGTGTTTAGTCAATCAGTTTTTCTACCATTTGAATGGTATGTGTAAATACATGCTCTAAATAGAGTCCTTCAAGATACTCAGATTAAAAAGTAAGACCTAAAGATGTGATCTGGGCCAAATATGTGATTATATCAAATGTTTAGCTGTTTTCTATCATTTATAAGAAGTATGTAAATGAGAAAGTTTTCATTTGTTATGCAGACATTGTTAGAATTATTGAGATGTAGCCTAGAGAGAAGGGATGGAAACAAGGACATTTGATTTTATACTTGCCTTTTAGGGAACATTTGTATGCAAAAGAAATAACAGTGACAGTAACATTTCAAAGACAACGGACATCTAAATGTATAGGACATATCAGATGTGTGTTTCAAACATAATGACAAATTTCAAAAAGCACTCAATTGTTAGAAGGTTATGCAGCGTTCAAATACTAGTACCCACAGGGTAAGATTCTTAAGTGGTTATCTTTCACCATATGTATTCAGAAATTTGTTATGTGAAAGTTTAGTGCTATAACGCTTCACAGACAACTGGAATAAAAGAACTAGATTTTGAATTGAGCAGGAATGAGTCTCCTCCCTGCAGACTTAGGATTCTCTGCAGTGAATGAGTGTTGGAATTAGAAAGCTAACCATATAACAGACACAGAATTTTACTATTCAGTAAACATTCATGATTACAGTCACCAAGTGCCGAAATTCTGCATCATGAGTGTTCCCGCCTCCTTTAAGAGCCATGAAGCTGTTATGTTCATGGATGAGAATCCAGGGTAATACCAAGGTTCAAAAATTCTTCAGTTTGACTAGTTCTAGTGGATGTCATTTTCAAAAATGTGACTAATTTGATAATACCAGAGCACTTCTGAGGGAAGAGAGAAAAAAAGGATAATGTTATGTAAATAGATACATTATTGTTTTCATTTTTTTTGACATAAACCATTCCAGGAGCAAAATGACAGCAAGGCGTTGAGAAATGAGTGAAGCAGCATCTTTTGTCTGTAGATAATTGCATGCTAGGCCGACGGCTCTGGGGCGGATAGAGAGTGGGCCTTAAACAGGCTGGCTTCCCTCTAATAACTGCAATAGTTGCTTACATTCGTGGAGTGTTTAATATGTTCCAGACCCTTTGCCAGCCGTCTCACATGGATTAGGTCATTTAATATTCACCATCACCCTGCAGAGTAAGGACTATTATCACTGTCATTTTATAGAGATGAAAATTGAAGCTTAGGGAAAGCTAGGTAACTCTTCAAGGTCACACAGTAAGAGGTGTGGCTGGTATTTGGACTCAGACCGATGGCTCCCTCAGCCACTATATCTAATTGCTTCCCAGTATGTGCTAGGTAAGGAGGGCTCTGTCTGTAGCCCACCAATGCCTTCTTCCTCAGTCCCAAATCAGCTTTCTTCTTGGGAAACTGGGAATCTTTTTTGTATTTTTTGGCTTGGAAATACTTTCTGTCAAACCAAGTCAAGACCATTTTTATGCTTGTTGTCTTTGAAATGTCCTCTCTCCACCTGTTTTTTCCCTGGCCCTCTGATAGGTCTCAAAGCTAATCTACAGAAGAGTAAATTACACAATTAGAGAGCAAGAGGGAAAGGATAGGCCTGGAAATGCTTAGGACTAAAGTTTGGGTGTTGAACTCTGGCAGTATTCCTGCCTACTGTCTAGTGACTTGAATAGGGCCAACAGATATTAAATATTCCTGGAGATCTGAATCACTATCTGGGTTCAAGTTCTTTCTTAAAATGAGGCCAAAGCTTACTCAAGGTGCTAACACAGCGGCAATCAGAGCTCAAGCCAGGCTTTGTTTTCTTCACTAACCTAGAGGAAGGTTTCTGGGAATGTGTATCTAATTTTCTTTCTCTGGCAGGGAAAAGAAGGTAATTTGGTTTAGACATTTCTACTTCTAACTCTATTTTTTTAACAAAGGATTTAATTAATTACTTTCATTCTTTGAGAGATGAAGTCTACTTGAAACACAATATTGACCACTTTCTTTACTTTTGGCTGTACATCTAGAACAGGACATTACATCATTCATTAATGGTAATAATAGCTATCAGAAATACTAGAATTCATTGGTAGAGAAAATTTCAGATATCCTCAAGAATGAATTAATAATCAAAATCCCTGTTGGATCAGAGACTGTATATAAAAAATTCATTCTAAAAAATTCTGCTACTGAATCTGGTATAATCATTTCCAAAGAAAACAGAAATTTAATGATACAGTGTTGAGCAATGAAACTCTTAAAACTTTCAGCGATGACTACTAGATTAGACCTAGAATATGCTGAAAAAATTATAGTTTGAATGGATAAGCACAATTGTGATTTACGTAATTAAAATGGAAAAAGTGACTGAAACATCTGCACAATTGCAGAGGTCTTTCTGTCTCATTCAGCTTCCGTAATGAAACTTGTATTACTACTTTAGTTTTTGTATCTTGTCCAGGCTCTTACTCAAAATATTAGTCAAGTCATGTATTATCAGTGCTTCTCACTATTTAATTAGGTTCAAAATCTAACCATTTATTAAGGACAGATGAATTCCAAGGCCGAGAATCACCAACATGCCTGCCTGGAAGACTCCTGGGAGATAACGAGCTAGGGGAGATCTCTATTAGGAAGAGGGAAAATTTGAATTAGTGAGCTGGATCTATATCTCTATTGCTTAGTTTAAAGGCTGATGGTTCTTTATGCTTATATTAGAAGTCATTCAATGAAGCAACAGATTTTTACTGAATATAAAATATATTCTGGGTAGGGAGATAATACTAGGTATATTGCAATATACAGAGAAGGGTAATGCTTATTCTAATTTTAAGAATTTAGATCAGGAGATAAGAAATATGTACATAAAATATTAAAAATATAAGGTTGATTTGAAATAGAGTGTGAACAGTAAGTGCTGAGGGCATTTAGAGAGGGAGAGCTTGCTTCTGGTTAAAGTAATCTGAGGAGGATTCATGGAGAAATGGGACCCCGCCTGCCCTTGAAAGCGTGCTGTGGTGGATAACATTGGTCGCCTAAGTGGCATCCATTGGCCCTTCCTCTCATATTTTTCAGAAACTCTCCCCCATGCAGCACGTATATCTCAGGGAAAGCAAGCTCCATTTTAAGCTCCAAGGGGGAATCCTGGTTAGTTTAAATGCTCAGCCATCATAATAATCCTATACCCTCTCCCCTCCCTCCCCCATGACTTGTTCAGGGAACTAGGGTTAAGCCAATTGTGGATGGCGTTGCCCCAGCAATCGACACTGGCCTACGGGTAGGCACATGCCCTAAATGGGTCCCATTAGATGAAAAGGAAGGACCATTGTTTCATAATTGGGAATAAGATTTTAATTCTTTCCTACTGTATAGGAAAAGGATTTTGCTCCTGGCAGTGATTTTGAGATCATGAGGGACCCTGGCATGGAAACAAAGCTGGCCCATGGAGGGAAGCTAAGGCTGGAAGATAGTGGGATTCATGCTGGAACCCTATTTGTACTGTGCCCAGAGCTTGACCTACCTCTAGACCTCCTACTATGTGAAACAATACATTTCATCAGTGTTTAAGCCAGTTACAGTCAGCTATTTTGAAACTTCCAGCCAGTGTCATCTAAAATGCTATCGGTAGTAGATTTGGTTCCTTTCTTAGCATGCATTTTCCAAAGGAAATAAATGCTGTTTTATTTGGGGGGAATCCTTCCACCACCATTTTGCTGTGTGGTTAAATGGAAGAGACAATCTCATAGTTCTGAGTGGGGCTGGATGCAGTGGTTGATACAGACAAGGGCATAGCGGATAGGAGGAAAAGTTACTGTGGTTTCTGAAAAGGAGCTCTTTCCCATGGGAGCTACCAAATAAATCTCTCTCTACTGCCCTGCACCGCATCTGATGAGAGGGGGCCTGTGTTAGCATCCTAGGGCTGCTGTGATAAATCAGCACAAACCAGGTAACACAACAGAAATTTGTTCCCTCACAGGTCTGTAGGCTATAAGTTCAAAATCAAAGTGTCGTCAGCTCAGTGCTCCTTCTAAAGGCTCTAGGGAGGAATCCTTCCTTGCATGTTTCTAGCTTCCGGTGGTTGCTGGCTATGCTTGGCCTCCCTGGACCTGTGGTGGCATCACTTATTCTCTACCATCATCTTCACATAGTTTTCTCCATCTTCTCTCGGTGTCCAAATGTCGTTCTTCTTATAAGGACACCAGGATGAATTAGGGCCCATTGTAAACCCGGTATGACCTCATCTTAGCTGGATTATATCTGCAAAGATCCATTTCTAAATAAGACCGCATTCACAGATTCTAGGTGGACATGACTTTTAGGGAAACACTATTCAACCCACTTTACAGGGCCTAAAACTGTTGTAGCCAGTTTTGCCATCCTGAAGGACACTGACGTAAGAATAAAGCCAGCACATGGAGCTGTAGAGAGTCAAGATAATTTCAAAGTAAATGATGTCATTACCTTCTGGATAAAACTCTGCCTAAAGTTAGTTTTACTTTGGACATTTAATTTACTTGAGCTAGGAAATTTCTCTTTTTGTTTAAGCCACTTTGTGTTGGATTTTCTTTTGCTAGTTACAGAGACTTCTAATTAATAGAAATTGATATGACTTTGTTGGTGGGGGGAAAGTCATACTGGATAACAGGAACAAAAAAAAAACAAGGATAAAATAAAAGGAGTATTGGAGTGAAGGTTTGTCTAAAAGAGAGTATTTATTAGAGGAGCAGAGGGATATACATTTGCATAGATTGGTTAGTATAAGTTTTTGGCTGTCTGTAAATGTCAAGCTAAATAATTTGAACTTTTTTTCTATAGGCAAATTATATATGATAGTTTTTGAATGTATAAGTTGAATCAATTAATGTGAGATTTTAGGCTAATTAACAGTGAAGTGCTGGTTATATTAGAAGGCACAGAAGTCATATCAGAGCTTCCTACCTTGGTGTTATCCAATTCAGTCAAGAGGACAATGATACCTGCTTATTTCTGGACTGGGATTTATTTTGTGCCTACTCTGAATTCACTCCATGCCACCTGCCTAATCTGGCCTTCTTCCTGTTCCTAGAACAGAGCACAGTCATTCTACTCTTTGAATGGCCTTTGCATTGGCGATTCCCTCTACCCGAAATGCTTTTTCTTCCTGGTCTTTGCAGAGCAGGCTCCTTCTTGTCATTCAGTTCTCAGCTGTACTGTTGCCTTTTCGGAGGGGACTTCACTAACCAGTCAACCTCCATTAGCCACTGTCCCTATCCGAGTGCTCTATTTTGATTCTTAGGAAACTTAGAACCCTCTGCTATTTTTCTTGCTTATTTAATTATCAATTTTTATAGCCACTCCCCTTTCCCAAGTACAAGGTAAGCTTCATATGAGTAAGGGACTTGTTGGTCTTTTCAGTGCTGTATCCCCAGTACCCAGTAGGAGCTCAGTAAATGCATGTGGTATAAATGATTAATAAATACATTTGGCTATGAAGTTTTTAAATTGTTGAAATATTGATTAATTTAAATAACTTTCAGGTTAGCAAAATTAATTAATTTAGATAATCGGGATAAATATTTTAAAAATAAATTTTTGTAGAAAAGCAGACAGAAGTGGAAGAACTAAAATATATAAGTATTTTTCTCAGTGTTCTAAAAAGACAAGGGTGATTTTCAAAACAACACTTCTGTCTCTTAAAGCTGTTTCACCAGAAATGCCTTGGGCATAAAGAAAAGCTCTGGGGAATTTTGAGGGAATATATTTAAGCTTTTCTGCTTGCATTTTCCCTCATGGCAATTTCATTTCAAGAGCAGCATTCTATAACTAGCTTTAGGTTTCTAGAGCAATTTATGTCTCTGAACTGATGCCAAAAGAGAAGCATTCTCTGTTTCATTGTAACTAGAAATGAGCTCCCTGATTTGTTCTCTAAGAAGAAGCCTCTGTGTTATTTGCCTCCTCCAAAGTGCCTTTGACCTCAGCATGAAGCTCTCCCACTATTAATAATTATCTTTCTTTTCTTGAAATATGCCCAGTGCATTTACCAGTCCATCATGAGAAATCTTTTTCATCATATAGAATGAAGACCAAACAAGCCTCACCAAAGTACTGAAGGGGCACATTCTATACCACAGAGAACTTTCTAGGCCAGCCTTTCTCTATGACTCTCCCGGGTGCTATTATTTATAATATACCCTTGTGACTTTTTCTCAGATTAGAATGAATGAGCTTATGAACATTACTGATGTGCTTCTTTTGACTGAATTAGCTGGTAAATTATTTGAAGTTGCCCATTAAGGCCCTGTGAACAAAGATCAATCAATGTTAGCTTGAAGGAACGGGCAAGTCTGGGTGAATTGGCCCTACGTTCATATTACAAATATCATAACAGCTCAAAAGAGATTTACATTTTAATTTACTATCAGTCAAGGTTGGGAGTGAAACTCTAAGGGTCTGATAAGTGTTTTTGGTTTATTAAATTTTTTGTAGTGAGTATTGTTTGAAATTACTGGGGAAGTGGCTAGAGTTTGGACATCTTTGCTACCCAGAAATTTTTGTTTTCCTCCATCTGCCCCTCCTCCTTCTTCTTTTTCTAATCCCCACCACCTTCTTTTTCTACTTAATAGCTTTATTACTTATTTTGACATTTGATCAGGACTGCCTTTTGAATAAATACTCTTTTAATGAAGGTCTCTTTTTAAGTAAGAACCTCAAGGAAATTAATGGAGTTACAGACTTGTAAAGTAATTTTTATAACTATTTGCATAGTTTAAGATGTTTGACCAGCACCATGGGTTTCCAAGTTAGGTAATCTCTTTTTTCCCCCAGAGAGTATGTAATTCCCTCATAAATAATTTGCAAAAGTAGAAATGGACTATTTTTTAATTAACTGAGATGCATACTAGAAAAGTTAATGTACCACAAACTAAATATATCTAAGTTTATTATAAGGTGTGCCTGAATTTTAAATCATCTTAGCAAAATTTATTCATTAAGTTGAGTGGACACATTAGAAAACTGCTCATTTATTTCAGTGAAAGCACCTCTTCTAAAATATTTTTGGACTGTTTGGAATTAATTTAACAACTTACAGCACATTCTTTTGAATATTGTTAGGAGTGGTAGATTTTCTTCTATAGAAGACTAATTTGAATTTTGGAAATAGTCGAAAGTCATTTGTTTTTAAATCAGTTTCACAAAGTACACGATCAACTTGTGTTAGAATCTTTGGGATTATGAAACAAAGCAATACAAGAAGATGGGATTCTAAAGCAATTTGATTGTTTTTCTTGTGTAGTGCAGTGTATCTAAAAGTCACATTTTGTAGTGCAGTTAATATTTCTGTTTCCTATTTGGTTACTCTCAGCTTTACCCCTACTCTTTAGAGGGAAATGTTTCAGATTCCTAGTAGTCATTTGACTTAATTGTTCTTCTAAAGCGGAGGAGCCCCTTCCACTGCTGCTGGACGGAGAAGAGAGCGTCTGCAGGCTTTCAGGATACATTTGAAGGTCTTTTATCACCATCCCTGCATAGCTCAGATTTATGTAACAGAAGTGAGATGAAGAATACAAACTAAGGTAGAAAAATAACTGTTAACTCCATGTCCATGTCCCTAAGATAAAAATCTGTTACTTAAATACACATCTGAGTGTTCTACAATGAACGTTAGACAATGTATAGGGGACAAGATAGTTAATTGGTGAAATAAAGAAATACTGGGAAATTTATGGACTGCAGACACAATCCAAAATAGAGAAAAGACGACTTGAATGAGAGCAGGGGCACTGACGACCTCACTACTCCTGGTTTTGTCAGCACCCTCCGTTCATTTATTCCACAAACACTGAACATCTAGGTGTCAGGCACTGTTCTAGGGGCTGTGGCTCTAATAGTGAACATACCTTTCCCTTTCCTGATTGGGCTGACATGCTGGTATCAAGGACAGGTGTGATATGTGTATGCATGCGTGTGTGTGTGTGTGTGTGTGTGTGTGTGTGTGTGTATAATAAGTTAAGTAGTTAGAAAAGTTATGAAGATAAGTTCAGTGGAGTAGAAGAAAGAAAGTGATGGGATATTATTTTAGAGAGGTCTTGGAGATGGAGGTATTGGAGGCTAAGCCTGTATGACATTAGGGACAGAGAGGACAAGTACTCCAGGTAGAAGTAATAAACATGAAGAAGCTCTTGAGGTGGGGGGTATGCTTTAGAACAAGCAGGGGACCAGCATGTGTACAGTAGGAGGAGGAGCCGGGTCTCAGTTCTGATAGGAGATGATGTACAGAGAGCTCAGATCTTGTGGGGTCGTGGGCCTTGTAAAGACTTGGAATTTCTCAGGCTGTGAAGGGAGGCCATTTGGAGGGATTCCAGCTAGGACAGTGATGCTATCTGATTGCATTTTTAAAACACCATTCTGTTAACTTTTTCATTTTAAAGAAATTCTGTGCATAATAATGGTGCTTGCTAACATTGCTTTTATTGTTTGCCATGTGCCAGGCACCGTGCCAGGCATTTCACAGGGACCCTTAGATACAATCCAAACTCCTTTTTGTGTCCCACTATTATGGGTTGAATTGTGTGCCCCCAGAAAGATCTGTTGAAGTCCTATCCCCCCAATACTTCAGAATGTGACATTATTTGGAAACAGTCTCCAATAGAGGTAATCAAGTTAAACTGAAGTCATTTGGGTAAGTCCTAATCCAGTATGGCTGGTGTCTCTAAGACAGGCAGAAGTTTGTGAAGAGACCCAGGTTAGAGGACTGGAGTGATGAGTGTATAAACCAAGGAATGCCTAAGATTGCCAGCAAACCACCAGAAGCTAGGGGTTGGGGGCATGGAACAGATTCTCCCTCACGGCCTGCAGTAGGAACCAACCTTGCTTATGCCTTGATTTCGGACTTCTAGCCTCCAGACCTATAAGACAATATATTTCTCTTATTTTAAGCCACCCAGTTTGTGGTATTTTGTTTTGGCAAAGCCCTAGGAAATTAATGCAGCATCTTTCCCCCTAGCCTAATGCAGTCAGTCCCACTGATCTTTGCTATTCCTGCTTATGGCCTCTGTGCTTATTATCCCTCTGCTTGAATGAATACCTCAGCATTTCACATGGCTGGCTCCTTCCTGTTCTTCAGGTTTTGGGTGAAGCATCTTGTCAGTGACCTGTTGATCTTAATTAGCTCCCACTGTTCCCCACCATCCTCCAACCTCTTTCCTGAAGGATTTATAACACATACCCTTTTAAGACATTATTTTTTCATAATCTTTTCTACTACCTTGCAGAACAATCTGAAAGAAAAATTTCTTTTTTTACTTGTTTATTGTCTGTCTCCTTATCTGCTTTTGCTCTGTGTTCCACCTAGAAAGTCAGGTCAAGAGTAGGAAGCCTATCTTATTCAGCACTGTAACCCCAATGCCTATAAAATATTGTGGCACATAGTAGGCACTCAGTAAATGCTAACTGAATGAATAAGTAATCCAGATACTAGTTATTCCTTAAAATTTAATTAAAATCAGTGGCAAACCCCTATCCCACGTCCTGAGGAACTTTTGGGAACTCACATTTTAAGGGTGCTTCCAGGTTCACATTTCTGCCTGACTCAGGCTCCCCCACACTAACTTACTGTGACCGGTGGCTTCTCTCTGCTCTACGCCAACCCAGATGAGGGATTTGGGCCCCTTTCCTTGACTTCATTCTCAAGACACCCATTCCTGTGTAGCTTCTATAGAAGTCTGCAGCAGCGGGGCAGAGGGGGAGGGCTACACCGCAGAGAAACAGAAACGCTCTTGCGGATGTTAGACACTGATACCCTTTGTAAAATTCTTTGGCCTCCTCACCCTTGGGATTTCTTGGTACCTTTCCTCTGCAGTTCCCCAGCTCTGCTCAGCTTTCTTCCTCACCCTCCTTTCTCTGCTTTCCTCCAAGTCCTATTTCTTGTGCAAAGTTTATCATTTTCATTAGGTTCTCACATTATCCCAACCCTCACCCCAGCCTTACCCAGGCAGCTTGGTATACTCTTTTCCAAGATGATTATGTCTCATAGGACATAAGAGTGCCAGCTATTACAGTTATTTTTTTTATTTTATCATGCTTTGGAGAATTATTTCATTTAATTGTCACAATAACATCCCTATAATATATCCAATTCTTCAGTACAGTTGAAGAAAATGAGGATGGTTAGAAATTTCAAGTAATTTACTAAGGACAAACACCAAATGACAGTATTAAGATTTGTACCCAAATCCTGAGCTTGTAAGTAAATAAGTATGCCATATGCACATATATACATATGTTATATATATGTATATTTCAATAATTTGTCAAAGTATGTACACAGTTCATCTCACATATAAGTTCAGTTTGCTCAATAGTTATTTCTTTTGACTTTACAAAGTCTTAAGTTAAAACACCCCTTTTAGGTATTTTTTAAAGAACCTAGTAGAGTCCAATGACATACACAGATATTATCCTGGTGGCAAGATTGAAGGGACGAGATAGCCCTAAAGATTATGGGCTCTAGAAATAGACATGCCTGGGCTCAGATGCACATGTAGCCCTGGCACTACTTAGGTGTGTGAACTTGGGCAAATCCCTTAACTCTCTAAGCCTCAGTTTCTGTATCTGTAAAATGGGAGTATAGCAGTGCTTATCCTGCGGTGTTGTTGAGAGGATTAAATAAGACAGTGTGTGTAAGGTGCTGTAAAATATTCAGTAACAGTGATGAAATGGCTCCTTACACATAAAACTGGACAACTTGAGCTAGAAGCTCTGTAAAGCAAAAAAATGAAAAACCTTGTTCACTGTCAATAATAATACATCTTTAAGAGAAGCAAATCAAAATAAAATTTAGAAAAGTTTATTTTTCAGGTGGGGTGGGGTGGATAATGCACTTTCCTCCCCCCACACCCCAAGTCATCAACTCCTCATACGGGCTACAGTGTCACAGCGTTGCTTAGCAATAGCATCCCATCTCATGACCTTCAGTCAGTGGCAAAGTGACACCTGGGAATAGAAATCTCATCGAAGAGCAAGTAGGTTTTCACAGTTAGGGATTGAGGTCCCCAGGATGCAGAATAAACTGCTGGCTGTTTTGGTAGCAAGCCCTTACTCGTTATTTATATTTTCATAGGTAAGCCTCAATTATGCCTCAGTCTTTGCAGGATTTATGAAGTGATAGTGAGAAGTCCATGTAGAGCTAATCCTTCTTGCATTAAAAACTCTTCATAAATATCTGTGTCATAGGATCACCATATATTTTACTTCTCAATATATCTTAGATACACCTGTTTTTAAATTTGTATTTCCTACAAAATATAAAGACTACTTGGGAAATGATTTGATAGGAAAGAAATGAGATTTGAGAAAGAATTATTTGACAAATTCGGATTTATCCAAAATATAATTGGATTTAAAGCCAAGTACTAAAACGCTGTGGTATTTTATGTTAATGGATAAGAAGGTAGATAATCCCTAGATTATCTACAAGCCTGAAATTAACCATTTCATAAAATCAGGATTTAACAAAAATGGCTGATGAATGTCTCTTTTTGTTTTTCTTGTCCCCATGGTGGAGATGGTACCAATGAACAATTTAGAGAAGAAAAATGAGAGACTGAGACTCAATCCTGACCCACACTGGGGTGCTGACATTATTAATTTAGTTAATGGGGAAGCCTACTGTAAAAAGTGCTTTATAAATAAGAATTATTCAGTTGTTACTATTAATACATTTATGTTATATTACAAATATATTAGATTAAAAAGAAGCAGGCTTAAACTCTAGTAGGTGTAAGTTAGGAGAAAATAAAATTGTTGGGTTTTTTTTTTGTTGTTAAATTTGAGGGTTGTTTAAGCAATGTATTGGCTAGGCAGCTTTAACTGCCATCATTCTTTGATACTCTTCAAGGTTTGAGTCTTTCTGGGACAGCTTAACTGCAGGCCTTGCTGAAGGAGGGAGGCCAGTTTTTCAGGCCAGTTTTTCTTGGTATGCAGAAAATCACTAACTCACTCAGAATCAAGACATATGCCTGGAATGCTAAAATACTGAAAGAAAATTAAGCATTATTTTACTTGTTTTAAAGAAGAATAAACAGTTTAATTTGAAAGACTTTTTCAGAATGTGAACCACCAGACTAACAGTGATGCTCAGGAGATGCTCTGAGGTGGTCAGTTTTACTTTCTGCACAAGTGAGATAATTCAGACCTGCAGACGCTGGGAAGCCCTGGCTCTCCTCTACAGAGACATAGATGGACGGCACCCATAGACCCGTGTACTACTGCGAGTTGGTGATGTGTGGCATCCCTCAGGACTGTGCATTTTCTCCAAAACTCCTATTATTTCTATTTATTTAGCAATGACCATATGCAAGACTGAGGTTAAGAACTGTAGGAAACACAAAGGAATGGGTTACAAAACCCTTTCTTCAAGAACTCAAGAGTTTAGTCCAGGGTTTTGAACCTCACACTATTGAGATTTCTTTGTTGTGGGGGGTTCTATATATTGTAGAATATTTAGCAACATCTCTGCTTCTACCCACTAGACGCCAGCAATACCCTTCCCCCATCTTCCAAATATGACCGTCAGAAACAGTTCCTGATACTGCCCCCTGGGCAGTGTTACCTGGGGTTGTCACGGAATCACCTCTGAGGATCACTGGTCTAGTAAAATGAATATGTATGTACATAAGCAGTTCAAAGGTAGCAAATTTTGATAGACAAGAAGGAGATACAGATCATTCACAGGAAGTAAAGATTACTTTCAGCTGAAGGCTTCCTGGAGAAGGAAGCATTTACAAGAATTCCTAGGATTTAAGAATCCAGTGAAGAGAAGGGTTTCCCTTCCCTCAGGTAGAGTGATCAGCAGATACCAAGGAGTGGAGGCACGGATGGAGTAGTTCACTTCGTAGTAAATCATGTCAGGTGGCCTATTAGGGCAGGTCCTGGAAGATCACTTACTTCTGTTGTGGAGGCTTTGTTCTCTAGTGAGGGGACACATCGCCATGCTTCAGTTTTGATTAGGACAGTCCTCCATGGATAAGCTGTGCATCGGAGGTACTGGAGGTGGAAATAGGGTATTGAGAGCTGGAGGGCAGGGCTGGCATGGGTAGTACTTTATGAAGAGAGTATAGGAAAGAATATGCGCATCAGGGCTAGGAGAATGTGGACCTTGGAAAAATCTGAAAGGTAAGCTCCTCAGGGCTGAGGAGTGTGACAGCGAGAGGAATGCAAGATGACCTCCATGTTTGGGGCTTGTGGCATTATCAATAGAAATAGGAAGTGTTGGAGGAAAGCCGAGTTAAGAAGATAAATTAACTTGGACCATGCTCAATTTGTGATGCCAGTGGGATACTCCATTGAACAGATGCAAGAGAAAAGTGGAAAATCCATTTTGGGGTTTTCAGAGGAAGAGCAGAGGGGGGAAGACATGGGCACCATATGCTCTTGTGGCTTTTTCCTCCCCTGCCCCCTCTTCCTGCTACTTCCTGCTTTCCTTTTCTAGCTCCTCTGAATCTCTTGTTGACCCTTGTTACTTCTCTCTCTTTCTTCTTCTTTGAATGATAATAGTAATAGTAAAAATAATAATCATAGTAACAGCTGTCTGTTAATTGGCTGTTGTTCTGTTTCAGGCAAGGGATGATTGCCTCTTGCTGCTCTTCTCCCCTCCCTGAACCAATCTGTCCTTTCAGCAGATCTCTAGCCCACCAGCCTCCCTTATTCCTTAGAATTCCTTTTTTGTATTGCCTCTCTTACTTAATCCTTAGAACACCCATGCAAAAGCAAAATTATTATTACCATGTTCAGATAAGGAAATAGAAACCCAAAGATATTACATAAGTTGCTATGGTCCTCTGCTGGTAAGTGACATAGGCAACGTCCACACACTGACAATATTCTTTCCCCTGCAGCTGGAGTGAACAAGTTACTGCCTGCAAGCCAAATCCAGCCCCCATCTATTTTTCTATAGCCTGTGAATGAACAATAGATTTTAGATTGTTAAATGATTGGAAAAAGAATCAAAGAAGAATGATATTTCATGACATGGGTAAATTATATGAAATTCAAATTTCATTGACCATTAATGAAGCTTCACTGCGACCCAGTCATGCTCATTTGTTTCTGTATCATATGCATTGTGAGGCATGCAGCTGGGTGCAGCAGAGACCCCTGAAGCTTGCAAAGCCAAAAACTTACTGTCTAGTCCTTTACAAAAAAATGGTTTGCCATCCCTTATACTACAACATACTGCTTTTGGACACCTCATCTGATCTGTGGATTCAACTATCATTCCTGTGCCCAAACTCTCATGCTGGGGTGAAAAAGAAGAAACGGGTAATGTTAACCTCTCACCAAGCCAAGTTATAATAGTCCTACTAATAAAGTCCCAACAAGCCAGATAGGAATCACATAACACCTGTCAAAAAAGTGACAAAAAAGATGAAACACGATAGCAAATGAAATCAGCTACATTTATGCTGAAACAGAAATCATCCGTGTGGCTATGTGTTTCCTGAGGTAATAAACACATTAGAGAAGTTTTTATAAGATGCAAAATAAAAACCTGGAAAATCCATGATTCCTGAGAAAATCAATTGCATTTCAGTAAAGTTAGAAGGGTAACAGATCCTTGAGGGCCGCACACCTAGCACTATACTTATTATGTGGGAGGTCTGTAGTAGAATCTCAGTAATATGGTGAATAGATGAATGCAGAAAAGAGAGTTAAACCAATACAAAAATCAGCATAAGGGAGGAGAGTATTTAGGAGGTGAGACTATGCCTGGAACCTTCATTTTCTAAGGGTGTGGGAAGCTGGTAGGCTAGAGATAAGCAGCTGGGACGTATTGGTGGGGAGGAAGTAGGACCCGCAGGAGGCAATAAGAAGCTCCAGTAATCTAAGAACATTAATATTTCAGTTTCTGATGCTTGTCTCCCAGTTGCTGGGTCTGCCTCGGAGTGCAGCTTCTAATTTTTTTTCCTCAGCTTCCTTTCACTAAAGACAATTTGTTCAGTTTTCTGCAAGTGAAATGACAGAATAGGCTGCAGTCGTCCAAAAGAACACTTGAAAAGTTGCCTCCTCTCTTGCTTTAGGTTTTTTCTTGGCATTTTCTGCCTTGGTCCGTCATCTTTGCTTCAGAGACGCTCCCCAAATATTAATTGATATTGTTGCATTTCATTATTGCCTTTATTAATTTGCTGCCCACTTTAATAACTGAATTTTTCTAATACATTTTTTTATTGTTCATTCTTTTTCCTAAACAAAATTTAGTCTTTTGGCAGGATTCCTTAAAAAAAAGAAGACTTAATTCATTTGCTGAGACATCGCCATGCTCTTAAGGATAGGTTGCTCAGGCAGCTTGCATGAGGCCGAAAAGACTAGAATATTTACCACCTGTGCATCTTTACAAAGTTTCCCAAATATCTCTTCTTTCCTCTTTTTAATCTACTATTTCTCCTTCCCACTTCCCTTTTCTGTTTCCTTTCTTTATCTCCTTAATGAAGGGATAATGTTATTCATATTTACATCCCTCACATAATTTAGCTGCTCACTAAATGCCTTGAAATAGTGATGAATGCTTTTGCTCTTCCTTTTTGCTTTCATTTTTGTCCTTCCTCATACTCTCCTTTTCTGTTAAGAGAGAATAATATACACCAATTAAATCACAACTTTAGACCATTCACCAACTTTCTCCCTGGTGCTATCCAATTTTCCTCAGTTTCTTCTCTTGTAAAAAGGGGAAAAATGATACAAATCTCTTAGAAGTTGAGCAGATTAAGTAATTTCATGTATAAAAGCATTTAACACTATTTTTGGCGCATAGTAAATGCTCAGTAAAGGCATTTTTTTTTGTTGTTGGTTAAACACATTTAGTACAAGCATTTGGTAGGACAATATACAATTATATAAAACAACTGTAGTTATAGCAAATGTTAATGATTAGATAATTACTATTACTTAAAAATCTACAGCAGTGTAGTCCAATAGAAACATAATGTGAGCCTCATATGTAATTCAAAATTTTCTAGTAACCATATAAAAAAAGGAAAAAGAAACAGGTAAAATGAATTTTAATGGTATATTCTACTTAATCCAACATATGAAATTCAACCTGTAATCAATATAAAAATTTTTATGGAATATTTTACATGATTTTTCACAGTTTTTGAATTCCAGTGTGTGTTTTTTTATTTATTTTTATTTTGGTATCATTAATCTACAGTTACATGTGCAACATTATGGTTATTAGACTCCCCATATCATAAGCCTTCCCATATACCCCATTATAGTCACTGTCCATCAGCATAGTGAGATGCTATAGAATCACTACTTGTCTTCTATGAGTTTTACAACCCTCCCCGTGACCCCCCCCACATTATGTCTGCTAATCGTAATGCCCCTTTTTCCCCCTTGTCCTTCCCTTCCCACCCACCCTCCCAAGTCCCTTTCCCGTTGGTAACTGTTAGTCCATTCTTGGGTTCTGTGAGTCTGCTGCTGTTTTGTTCCTTCACTTTTTTTTTTTTGTTCTTATATTCCACATATGAGTGAAATCATTTGATACTTGTCTTTTTCCGCTTGGCTTATTTCACTGAGCATAATACCCTCTAGCTTCATTCATGTTGTTGCAAATATCTGGATTTGTTCCTTCTTATGGCTGAATAATATTCCATTGTTTATATGTACCACCTCTTCTTTATCCATTCATCTACGGATGGACACTCAGGTTGCTTCCATTTCTTGGCTATTGTAAATAGTGCTGCGATAAACATAGGGGTGCATATGTCCTTTTGAAACTGGGCTGCTGTATTCTTAGGGTAAATTCCTAGGAGTGGGATTCCTGGGTCAAATGGTATTTCTATTTTGAGTTTTTTGAGGAACCTCCATACAGCTTTCCACAGTGGTTGAACTAATTTACATTCCCACCAGCAGCGTAGGAGGGTTCCCCTTTCTCCACATCCTCGCCAACATTTGTTCTTGTTTGTGTTTTGGATGTTGGCCATCCTTACTGATGTGAGGTGATATCTCATTGTGGTTTTAATTTGCATTTCTCTGATGATTAGCAATGTGGAGCATCTTTTCATGTGCCTGTTGGCCATCTGAATTTCTTCTTTGGAGAAGTGTCTGTTCAGCTCCTCTGCCCATTTTTAATTGGCTTATTTGCTTTTTGTTTGTTGAGGTGCATGAGTTCTTTATATATTTTGGATGTCAACCCCTTATCGGATATGTCATTTATGAATATATTCTCCCATACTGTAGGATGTCTTTTTGTTCTACTGATGGTGTCCTTTGCTGTACAGAAGCTTTTCAGCTTGATATAGTCCCACTTTTTCATTTTTGCTTTTGTTTCCTTGCCTGGGGAGATATGTTCATGAAGAAGTTGTTCATGTTTGTGTCCAAGAGATTTTTGCCTGTTTTTTTCTAGGAGTTTTATGGTTTCATGACTTACATTCAGGTCTTTGATCCATTTTGAGTTTACTTTTGTGTATGGGGTTAGACAGTAGTCCAGTTTATTCTCTTACATGTAGCTGTCCAGTTTTGCCAACACCAGCTGTTGAAGAGGTTGTCATCTCCCCATTGTATATCCATGGCTCCTTTATCATATATTAATTGACCGTATATGTTTCGGTTAATGTCTGGACTCTCTCTTCTGTTCCACTGGTCTGTGGGTCTGTTCCTGTGTCAGTACCAAATTGACTGATTACTGTAGCTTTGTAGTGGAGCTTGAAGTCTGGGAGCACAATTCCCCCTGTTTTATTCCTCCTTCTCAGGATTGCATTAGCTCTTCAGAGTCTTTTGTGGTTCCATATGAATTTTAGAATTATTTGTTCCTGGTCATTGAAGAATGCTGTTGGTATTTTGATAGGGATTGCATTGAATCTGTAGACTGCTTTAGGTAGTATAGCCATTTTGACAATATTTATTCTTCCTAGCCAAGAGCATGGGATGAATTTCCATTTGTTAGTGTCCTCTTTGATTTCTCTTAAGAGGGTCTTATAGTTTTCAGGATATAGGTCTTTGACTTCCTTGGTTAGGTTTATTCCTAAGTATTTTATTCTTTTTGATGCAATTGTGAATGGAATTGCTTTTCTGATTTCTCTTTCTGTTAGCTCATCGTTAGTGTATAGGAAAGCAACAGATTTCTGTGTATTGATTTTGTATCCTGCAACTTTGCTGAATTCAGATATTAGTTCTAGTAGTTTTGGAGTGGAGTCTTTAGGGTGTTTTATGTACAATATCGTGTCATCTGCAAATAGTGACAGTTTGACTTCTTTACCAATCTGGATGCCTTGTATTTCTTTGTTTTGTCTGATTGCCATGGCTAGGACCTGCAGTACTACTTTGAATAACAGTGGGGAGAGTGGGCATCCCTGTCTTGCTCCCGATCTTAGATGAAAAGCATTCAGCTTCTCGCCGTTAAGGATGATGTTGGCTGTGGGTTTGTCATATATGGCCTTTATTATGTTGAGGTACTTGCCCTCTATACCCATTTTGTTGAGAGTTTTATCATGAATGGATGTTGAATTTTGTCCAATGCTTTTTCACATCTATGGAGATGATCATGTGGTTTTGTTCTTCTTTTTGTTGATGTGGTGGATGATGTTGATGGATTTTCGAATATTGTACCATCCTTGCATCCCTAAGATGAATCCCACTTGATTATGGTGTGTTATCCTCTGGATGTATTTTTGAATTCGGTTTGCTAATATTTTGTTGAGTATTTTTGCATCTATGTTCATCAGGGATATTGGTCTGTAATTTTCTTTTTTGGTGGGGTCTTTGCCTGGTTTTGGTATTAGAGTGATGCTGGCTTCATAGAATGAGCTTGGAAGTATTCCCTCCTCTTCTATTTTCTGGAAAACTTTAAGGAGAATGGGTATTATTTCTTCTCTATATGTCTGATAAAATTCAGCATTGAATCATTCTGGCCCGAACGTTTTGTTCTTGGGTAGTTTTCTGATTACCGATTCAAATTTGTTGCTGGTAATTGGTCTGTTTAGGTTTCTGTTTCTTCCTTAGTCAGTATTGAAAGGTTGTATTTTTCTAAGAAGTTGTCCATTTCTTCTAGGTTTTCCAACTTGTTAGCATATAGATTTTCATAGTATTCTCTAATAATTTTTTGCATTTCCTTTTTCATTTCATTTCATTTCGTGATTTTTCCTTTTTCATTTCTGATTCTGTTTATGTGTGTTGATTCTCTTTCTCTGTTTATAAGTCTGACTAGGGGTTTATCTATTTTGTTTATTTTTTCAAAGAAACCGCTCTTGATTTCATTGATTTTTTCTATTGTTTTATTCTTCTCAATTTTATTTATTTCTTCTCTAATCTTTATTATGTCCCTCTTTCTGGTGACTTTGGGCCTCATTTGTTCTTCTTTTTCCAATTTCAGTAATAGTGACTTTAGACTATTCATTTGGGATTGTTCTTCCTTCTTTAAATGGGCCTGGATTGCAATATACTTTCCTCTTAGAACTGCCTTTGCTGCATCCCACAGAAGTTGGGGCTTTGTGCTGTTGTTGTCATTTGTCTCCATATATTGTTTGATTTCTGTTTTAATTTGGTCATTGATCCATTGATCATTTAGCGGCATGTTGTTAAGCCTCCACGTATCTGTGAGCCTTTTTGTTGTCTTTGTACAATTTATTTCTAGTTTTATACCTTTGTGATCTGAGAAGTTGGTTGGTAGAATTTCATTATTTTTGAATTTACTGAAGTTCTTTTTGTGGCCTAGTATGTGGTCTATTCTGGAAAACGTTTCATGTGCACTTGAGAAGAATGTGTATCCTGCTGCTTTTGGGTGTGGAGTTCTGTAGATATCTGTTATGTCCATCTGTTCTACTGTGTTGTTCAGTGTCTCTGTGTCTTTACTTATTTTGTGTCTGGATGATCTGTCCTTTGTAGTGAGTGGTGTGTTGAAGTCTCCTAAAATAAATGCATTGTTTTCTATTTCCTCCTTTAATTCTGTTGGTATTGTTTCACATATGTCAGCCCTCCTGTGTTGAGTGCATATATATTTATAATGGTTTTATCCTCTTGTTGGACTTACCCCTTTATCATTTTGTAATGTCCTTCTTTATCTCTTGCTACTTTCTTTATTTTGAAGTCTATTTTGTCTGATACAAGTACTGCGACTCCTGCTTTTTTCTCCTTGTTGTTTGCATGAAATATCTTTTTCCATCCCTTCACTTTTAGTCTGTATATATCTTTGGGTTTGAAGTGAGTCTCTTGTAAGCAGCATATAGATGGGTCTTGCTTTTTTATCCATTCTATTACTCTGTGTCTTTTGATTGGTGCATTCAGTCAATTTACATTTAGGGTGATTATTGATAGATATGTACTTATTGCCATTGCCAGCTTTTAGATTCGTGGTTACCCAAGGTTCAAGGGTAGATTCTTTACTATCTAACAGTCTAACTTAACTCTCTTGTTAAGCTGTTGTATACACAGTCTGATGATTCTTTATTTCTCTCCCTTCTTATTCTTCCTCCTCCATTCTTTATGTATTAGGTGTTTTATTCTGTACTCTTTTGCGTTCCTTTGACTGTTTTTGTGGAAAATTGTTTTTAGTTTTTGCCTTTAGTTAGTATTTGGTTGGTCAGCTTTCTTTGCTATGAATTTTTTTTCTCTGGTGACATCTTTTTAGCCTTAGGAGTGCTTCCATCTAGAGCAGTCCCTTTAAGATATCTTGTAGAGGTGGTTTATGGAAGGCAAATTCCCTCAGCTTTTGCTCTTCTGGGAATTGCTTAATCCCTCCCTCAAATTTAAATGATAATCATACTAGATACAGTATTCTTGGTTCAAGGCCCTTCTGTTTAATTGCTTTAAATATATCATGCCATTCTCTTCCTGCCTGTTAGGTTTCTGTTGAGAAGTCTGATGT
Organism: Smutsia gigantea; assembly: GCA_032199065.1. NCBI lineage: Eukaryota > Metazoa > Chordata > Mammalia > Pholidota > Manidae > Smutsia > Smutsia gigantea. Next base: position 39,757 of record JAVSCE010021593.1, on the reverse strand, counting down.
CACCCTGATGGGTTTTCCTTTGTAGGTGATCTTTTTTCTCTCTCTGGCTGCCTTTAATACTCTGTCCTTGTCTTTGATCTTTGCCATTTTAATTATTATATGTCTTGGTGTTGTCCTCCTTGGGTCTCCTTTGTTGGGAGATCTGTGGGCTTCCGTGGTCTGAGAAACTATTTCCTTTCCCAGCTTAGGGAAGTTCTCCTCAATTATATCTTCCAAGACACTTTCTATCCCTTTTTCTCCCTCTTCTTCTTCTGGTACTCCTATAATGTGAATATTGTTCCGTTTGGATTGGTAACACAGTTCTCTTAATAGTCTTTCATTCCTAGAGATCCTTTTATCTCTCTCTGCCTCAGCTTCTCTGTACTCCTGTTCTCTGATTTCTATTCCATTAACAGTCTCTTGCACCTCGTCCAGTCTGCTCTTCAGCCCATCAATCGATTGTTTCATTTCTGTAATATCTCTTCACTTCCTCCCTTAGCTCTTGCATATTTCTCTGGAGATCCTTCAGCATGGTTATGACTTTTATTCTGAATTCTTTTTCAGGGAGATTGTTTAAATCTATCACACCCTGCCCTCTTTCTGGGGTTGTCTGGGTGAGTCTTGACTGGACCATATTCTTCTGTCTTTTCATGGCCATAGAGGTGGTCACAGGCAAGTGCCGCATGTGTCAGCTGAGAGAACAAAGTCCCTTTCTGCTTGTTGTTCTCCTTGCCCTTCTCCGCAGCCTGTGCTGGTTACCTGCACACTTGGAGGCAGTCTCTCGGATAATCCCCTAAACTGCCATGGATGGGGCCACCCTCAGGCTAGCCTAGAGTGCTGCTGGGGTTTTCAGCCATGCCGGCTGCATTCTGAACCCCTTGGTGCCTTTCAGCCCTTGCTCTGGCTTCTGCGGCCCTTCCTGGTTAGCTGCACGCCGGCTGGGATGAGATTCTGTGCAGCCATTCCAGGTTAGCTACGTGCCAGCTGGGAAGCAATTCTGTGTGGCCCTTGCCAGTTAGCTGCACTCCCGCTGGGAGGGGATTCTCTGTGGTTGCTGTGGGCGGGGCCACTCTCCTGCTGTTCCGCAGCTGTGGTGGATCCGCCGCAGCACTGGCCAGGGGGAACGAATGGCAGGCTGCTTAACTCTGTGAGGGGCTTTGGGGCTGCTTTACCCGGCAGCTGGTTAGAGGGCCCGAAGTTCCTCAAGATTCCCAGCCTGCTGGGTTGAATGCGCTGGGACGATTTTGTTCTGCTGTTGGGCCCTTGTCTCTTTAAGACTTTAAGAAAGCACCCACTTTTCTTTTGTCCCAGGGGAGCCGGATGTGGGGACCCGCTCGCAGTCACCATCTCAGATCCTGCCCTTCCATTTCTCTAATCTCCAGTACACCATGCGATGTGTGTCTGTGCTCCCGGTGCAGATCATCAGGGCTGGTTACTTGGCAGTCCTGTGCTTCCACTCCCTACCCACTCTGATTCTTTTCCTCCCAGCAGTGCATTGGGGTGGGGGAGTGCTCGGGTCCCGCTGGGTCGTGGCTTTGTATCTTACCCGCTTCATGAGGCACTGAGTTCTCGCAGATGTAGCTTTCTTCTGGTCTCTCTTTTAGGAATAGTTTTATTTGTTGTATTTTCACAAATATATATGGTTTTGGGAGGAAATTTCCACCGCCCTACTCATGCTGCCATCTTCCTGGAACCTCCAGCAAAAGCAGTTTTAATTCTTAAAATTTTATTTGCTCTTCAATGCTGTAAGCAGGCCTGTGAGTGAAAGCTCACAGACCGGCTGCATGGCCAACACATTTGGTTTTCAGACTTTTCAGTGCTACCTGGTTCAGTGGATCTGAGACAACATTTAAACTTGGTTGAATATCCCTATTTTCCCATGCCCTCCACTCTTTAATTCCTAAAATAAACGTGGGGTTAAGGATCATATGTACAGTTGACCCAAGGCTTCAACTCATGAAGTGCCCCAAAGCTGGGAGAGCTGTTGGTAATGACAGAATCATGGGGAAGGGGCTGCATTCAAAATCTAGGAAGGATGCTCAGTGAAACCAGCACCAATCCCCACTTACAGGGAATGGGCGATGCAAGAGAAGGAAGATACAGGCGCTCCTATGTCTTACCTAGAATCTGTTGCCATGTTGTATTTCCTTTCCTGAATTTATAGGAAGCCTTTGACCACAACTGCAGTTAGTGTGGATGCCTCAGGAATAGGACCTGCGAGGACAGAGATTTTAAGTGTAAATATTTATGTAAAACTTTCCATTCCTGTGTTTTAAAAATTTCCTAAAACTCCCTGAGCTGAGCTTGGTGAGTAACGGCTCCATGGGAAGACTTCATTTTGCCTTTGTCAGGCTTTCTTCCAGTGTGGTCAAGAAGTAGTTCACCCCTCTCTCCCAGGCCAGCAGCGGCCTCCATTTACCACAGCCGCTGCAGAAGCAGCAGGTGGGCAGCTAGATGACTTTGGAAAGCTTATTCCATTAGAGCTTTTAATATTGCTCCCCTGAAAGCTACTGTGGAATAGAGAACCCACAGTTGGAGGCTCTAGCCATCCTGCAGTTAGTTTCGGAAATGTACCTGCCTGTGAAATTGTGTCCAGGCTTCAGGGTTTTCCCTAGCTCTTCCCAGCCTGTGAGCACCAGAGATAGGCAGGAGGGTAGTGCTCTTGTCATGCTACTGCCTGATTCTGGGGACATGCTTTCTCCAGGCTCAGAGTTTTTGCTGAGATCTGTGCTAACTTTCAGGGCTGCCTTATCTGTATTCACTCTACGGAGAGTCCAGAAAGGCACTTAGTATTGCAGGACACCGGACTATGCCACCCCAAAGTATGATTAAGAAACAGACATGAGAAACTCTGAACACAATAAAAGTTTCCCTTTTGAAGGGAAATTTATGTTGTTAAAGGAAATCTCCATTTGTAAGAGTATCTCCCTTTCTGTACTAGAAATAAAAAGATGACTAAGTCACAAGAGACTTTCTGGTGGAGAAGGCCTCAGTTTAAATCTGTGTAATGAACCTTACCTGTGTTTACCATGTTTCCTATGTTTACCGTGTTTTCTGTGTTTATGTACCTCATCACCTCCCACACCTCACCCCCCATGCCTCACTACAGTCCTTTCTTTGATTTAGCTGAAGATGGTGTATAAGCCTGAACTGTAAGCCACCTCCTTGAGTTACTCATTTCCCTGGGTTTCTCCCATGTATTTATTGGAAATACATGTTAATAAACATCTTTTTTCTACTGTTAATCAGTCTTTTTGTTACAGGGGCCCTAACAGAGAACTTAAAAAAGATAGAGAAAAGTTAGCTTTTCCTTGGCTGAAGTACTAAAATCGTGATAGCATGAAGTATCTTCAACTTAGATGTTTAACATCATCTCCAAATGAACTTCTAACTAGAGATAAGGGGATCAAAAGACAAGATGGAAATGCACACCATACATAGAGGGTGTGTGTATGTATGTTTGTGCACACAGAATTATATTAATTTCTTGTGAATAGCAGAATTATGTTATATTGGGAAGTGGTTAAAGATGTTAAATTATTATATGCCGATATTTAAATCACACTTTTATAACCCTGATTTGGCATTTAAAAAAAAATATAGTATACTTGCAAAATCTGGGAGTGACCCTATGCTTTTATGTTTAAGAGGCCTGGGTATGTACCAAAAATTACAGTAAGCTCTAACTATGGCTATAAACCAAAAAATGACAAATACAAGTATGTTTATGAAAACAAGAGGGCAAATTAATAGAAATTGGTAGTGTTTTGGAAAATCTGGAAGGAGTGTGGTGGTAAGCATGGATGTTGGGTAATTTCTTCTGAAAAGTACAGCTCACTATGACACCAAGAGAGGGTTCTAATTATCCTTTTACTCAGCACAATCAGACCATTTTAATCTCTCAAAAATCATGTAATTTTATGTTTATTCATTCTTTTACACTGGACACAATGTATATAAAAGCAGCTTGTACAGTGTTTGGTTCTAGTAAATGTTAATTACTATTAGTATCAGACCATACCCAATGACATAACTGTGGTGTGGAGTGTCAACCTTTGACTGTGCATGGCCAGAAATCTCAGAGACTAGAGCTAGAAGTAAATAGAAATCTGTGAAGTGCCAATCTTCTTATATAAACCTAGCCAAAACACTAATGGGGAGGGCTGTTTAAAAACAGCTCCACAAGACGAGGCCTGGAGTGTTTGCCCTTAAGTGCATAGGGCTGAGCATTTGACTCCAGAGGTGTGTTTCACTAGTATTTGAATTGGCCTGAATTCCTATGTTTGAGGCAGAACTGAGTGCCTCGATGTAGACTGTGTATTGTTGCAGTTGCCAGCACTGTTTCTCAACCTTAAGACAAATCAGTAGATGATTCTATTCTCATCCTCTCTGTGTGCTGAAGAAAAAGGATATCCACAGCAGTGAATGGGCTTGAAAGAAGACAGTGTGTGTTTGGAATGAGGGGAGAATGAAAGAGGTGACACTGCTGCTCTGATGACAAGCCCTTTGGTACTTTCCAAAGGGATAACATGCCCCTTGTCAAGAAGGAAACCTCAGGCCCAAAATGGAGTCACTTATGCTAGGCCGGGTCACCAAACTAGGGCTTAATACCTAACCTAGGTGCAATTTCAACCTCTACTTCTCCCAGAAGTGCAGTCTTTTTTTTAATTTTATTTTGCTATTATTAACATACAATTACATGAGCAACATTATGGTTACTAGACTCCCCCCTATTATCAAGTCCCCAACACATACCCCATTACAGCCACTGTCCATCAGCATAGTGAGATGCTATAGGATCACAACTTGTCTTCTCTGTGTTGTACAGCCCTCCCCATATTCCCACCCAGCTACATTATGTGTTCTAATCGTAATACCCCTTCTTCCCCCTTATCCCTCCCTTCCTACCCATCTTCCCCAGTCCCTATCCCTTTGGTAACTGTTAGTCCATTCTTGGGTTCTGTGAGCCTGCTGCTGTTTTGTTCCTTCAGTTTTTCCTTTGTTCTTGTACTCCACAGATGAGTGAAATCATTTGACACTTGTCTTTCTCCATCTGGCTTATATCACTGAGCATGATATCCTTTAGCTCCATCCATGTTGTTGCAAATGTCTGGATTTGTTTTCTTCTTATGGCTGAATAATATTCCATTGTGTATATGTACCACTTCTTCTTTATCTGTTCATCTACTGATGGACACTTAGGTCACTTCCGTTTCTTGGCTATTGTAAATAGCTCTGTGTTAAACATAGGGGTGCATATGTCTTTTTCAAACTGGGATCCTGCATTCTTAGGATATAGTCCTATGAGTAGAATTCCTGGATCAAATGGTATTTTTATTTTGAGTTTTTTGAGGAACCTCTATACTGCTTTCCACAATGGTTGAACTAATTTGCATTCCCACCAGCAGTGTAGGAAGGTTCCCTTTTCTCCACATCCTCGCCAACATTTGTTGTTGTTTGTCTTTTGGATGGTGGTCATCCTCACTGGTGTGAGGTGGTATCTCATTGTGGTTTTAATTTGCATTTCTCTGATGATTAGCGATGTGGAGCATCTTTTCATGTGCCTGTTGGCCATCTGAATTTCTTCTTTGGAGAAGTGTCTGTTCAGATCTTCTGCCCATTTTTTAATTGGATTATTTGCTTTTTGTTTGTTGAGGTGTGTGAGCTCTTTATATAATTTGGATGTCAACCCCTTTATCAGATATGTCATTTACGAATATATTCTCCCATACTGTAAGATGTCTTTTTGTTCTATTGATGGTGTCCTTTGCTGTACAGAAGCTTTTTAGTTTGATATAGTCCCACTTGTTCATTTTTGCTTTTGTTTCCCTTGTCCAGGGAGATACGTTCATGAAAAAGTTGCTCATGTTTATGTCCAAGAGACTTTTGCCTATGTTTTTTTTCTAAGAGTTTTATGGTTTCATGACTTACATTCAGGTCTTTGATCCATTTTGAGTTTACTTTTGTGTATGGGGTTAAACAATAATCCAGTTTCATTCTCTTGCATGTAGCTTTCCAGTTTTGACAACACCATCTGAGAAAGATGCTATCATTTCCCCATTGTATATCCATGGCTCCTTTATCGTATATTAATTAACCATATAAACTTGGGTTTATATCTGGGCTCTTTAGTCTGTCCCATTGGTCTATGGGTCTGTTCTTGTGCCAGCACCAAATTATCTTGATTACTGTGGCTTTGTAGTAGAGCTTGAAGTTGGGGAGTGTAATCCACCCAGCTTTATTCTTCCTTCTCAGGATTGCTTTGGCTATTCAGGGTCTTTTGTGGTTCCATATGAATTTTAGAACAATTTGCTCTAGTTCATTAAAGAATGCTCTGGTATTTTGACAGGGATTGCATTAAATCTGTAGATTGCTTTAGGCAGAATGGCCGTTTTGACAATATTAATTCTTTCTATCCATGAGCACAGGATGTTTTTTCATTTATTGATATCTTCTTTAATTTCTCTCAAGAGTGTCTTGTTGCTTTCAGTGTATAAGTCTTTCACTTCCTTGGTTAGGTTTATTCCTGGGTATTTTATTCTTTTTGATTCAATTGTGAATGGAATTGTTTTCTTGATTTCTCTTCTTGCTACTTCATCATTAGTGTATAGGAGTGCAACAGATTTCTGTGTATTAATTTCATATCCCACAACTTTGCTGAATTCAGATATTAGATCTAGTAGTTTTGGAGTGGATTCTTTAGGGTTTTTTATGTACAATATCATGTCATCTGCAAACAGGGACAGTTTGACTTCTTCCTTGCAAATCTGGATGGTTTAAATTCCTTGTATTGTCTGATTGCCATCGCTAGGACCTCTAGGACTATGTTGAATAAAAGTGGGGAGAGTGGGCATCCTTGTCTTGTTTCTGATCTTAAAGGAAAAGCTTTCAGTTTCTTGCTGTTAAGTATAATGTTGGCTGTGGGTTTGTCATATATGGCCTTTATTATGTTGAGGTATTTGCCCTCTGTACCCATTTTATTGAGAATTTTTATCATGAATGTATGTTGAATTTTGTCAAATGTTATTTCAGCATCTATGGAGATGATCATGTGGTTTTTGTCCTTTTTGTTGATATGGTGGATGATGTTGATGGATTTTCGAATGTTGTACCATCCTTGCATCCCTGGGATGAATCCCACTTGATCATAATGGATGGTCTTTTTGCTGTATTTTTGAATTCAGTTTGCTAATATTTTGTTGAGTATTTTTGCATCTATGTTCATCAGGGATATTTGTCTGTATTTTCTTTTTTGGTGGTCTCTTTGCCTGGTTTTGGTATTAGAATGATGTTGGACTCGTAGAATGAGTTTGGAAGTATTCCTTCCTCTTCTACTTTTTGGAAAACTTTAAGGATGGGTATTAGGTCTTCACTAAATGTTTGATAAAATTCAGCAGTGAAACTATCTGGGCCAGGATTTCTGTTCTTAGGTAGTTTTTTATTACCAATTCAATTTCTTTGCTGGTAATTGGTCTATTCAGATTTTTTGTTTCTTCCTGGGTCAGCCTTGGAAGGTTGTATTTTTCTAGAAAGTTGTTCATTTCTTGTAGGTTATCCCATCTGTTACCATATAATTTTTCATAGTATTCTCTAATAATTCCTTGTTTTTCTGTGGTGTTCATAGTGATTATTCCTTTCTCATTTCTGATTCTGTTTATGTGTGTAGACTCTCTTTTTTTCTTGATAAGTCTGGCTAAGGATTTATCTATTTTGTTTATTTTCTCAAAGAATCAGTTCCTGCTTTCATTGATCCTATCTATTGTTTTATTCTTCTCAATTTTACTTATTTCTGCTTTAATCTTTATTATGTCCCTCCTTCTACAGACGTTGGGCCTCATTTGTTCCTCCTTTTCTAGTTTCATTAATTGTGAGTTTAGACTGTTCATTTGGGATTGTTCTTCTTTCCTAAGGTAGGCCTGTATTGCAATATATGTCCCTCTTAGCACGGCCTTGTTGCATCCCACAGATTTTTTGGTGTTGAATTATTGTTGTCATTTGTCTCCATATATTGCTTGATCTCTGTTTTTATTTGGTCACTGATCCATTGGTTATTTAGGAGCATGTTGTGAAGCCTCCATGTGTTTGTGGGCTTTTTCGTTTTCTTTGTGTAATTTATTTCTAGTTTCATACCTTTGTGATCTGAGAAGCTGGTTGGTACAATTTCAATCTTTTTTAATTTAATGAGGTTCTTTTTGTGGCCTATGATCTATTCTTGAAAATGTTTCATGTGTGCTTGAGAAGAATGTGTATCCTGTTTCTTTTGGATGGAGTGTTCTGTAGATGTCCGTTAGGTCCATCTGTTCTAATATGTTGTTTAATGTCTCTGTCTCTTAATTTATTTTCTGTCTGGTTGATGTGCCTTTGGAGGGAGTGGTGTATTGAAGTCTCCTAAAATAAATGCATTGCATTCTATTTACCCTTTAAATTTTGTTAGTATTTGTTTTACATATGTAGGTGATCCTGTGTTGGCTTCATAGATATTTATAATAGTTATATCCTCTCATTGGACTGACCCTTTTATCATTATGTAATGTTCTTCTTTGTCTCTTGTGACTTTGTTTGTTTTGAAGTCTATTTTTTCTGATACAAGTACTGCAACTCCTGCTTTTTCCTCACTATTAGTTGCATGAAATATCTTTTTCCATCCCTTTACTTTCAGTCTATGTGTGTCTTTGTGTTTGAAGTGAGTCTCTTGTAGGCAGCATATAGATGGGTCTTGTTTTTTTTATCCATTCAGTAACTCTATGTCTTTTGTTTGGTGCATTCAGACCATTTACCTTTAGGGTGATTATCGATAAGTATGTACTTATTGGCATTGCAGGCTTTAGATTTGTGGTTACTAAAGGTTCAAGGGAATTCCCTTACTATCTAACAGTCTAATTTAACTCACTTCGTAAGCTATTACAAACATAACCTAAAGCTTCTTTTTTTCCCCTCATTTTTCTTCCTCCTCTATTCGTTGAATGTTATGAATCATATTCTGTACTCTTTGTCTAGCCCTTGTGTGACATCTTTTTAGCCTTAGGAATACTTCCACCTATAAGAGTCCCTCCAAAATGCACTGTAGAGGTGGTTTGTGAGAGGTAAATTCTCTAAGCTTTTGCTTATCTGAAAATTGTTTAATCCCTCCTTCAAATTTAAATGATAACCTTGCCAGGTAGAGTATTCTTGGTTCAAGGCCCTTCTGCTTCATTGCGTTAAATATATCATGCCACTCCCTTCTGGCCTGTAAGGTTTCTGTTGAGAAGTCTGATGAGAGCCTGATGGGTTTTCCTTTGTATGTGATCTTATTTCTCTCTCTAGCTGCTTTTAAAAGTCTGTGTTTATCCTTGATCTTTGCCTTTTTAATTATTATATGTCTTGATGTTGTCTACCTTGGGTCCCTTGTGTTGGGAGATCTGTGCACCTCCATGGCTTGAGAGACTATCTCCTTCCCCAGATTGGGGAAGTTTTGGCAATTACCTCCTTAATAACACTTTCTATCCCTTTTTCTCTCTTATTCTTCTTCTGGTACCCCTATTATGTGAATATTGTTTAATTTCTATTGGTCTCAGTTTTCTCAATATTATTTCATTCTTAGAGATTCTTTTTTCTCTCTGTGCCTCAGCTTCTTTGTATTCCTCTTCTCTAATTTCTATTCCAATTAATGTCTTTTCTACTACATCTAATCTGATTTTAAACCCTCCATTTTATGTTTCATTTCAGATATGGAATTTCTTAATGATTGAATCTCCTTAAATTTGTTCCTGAGTTCTTGAATATTTTTATGTACCTCCATAAGCATGTTTATGATTTTTATTTTGTTCTCTCTTTCAGGAAGATTGGTGAGTTCAGTTTCATTTGGTCCTTTTTCTGGGGTTTGAGATTTTGCTCTGAACCATGTTCTTTTGATGTTTCATATTTCTGTGTGGTGCCCTCTAGTGCCCAGAAGCTCCAGTCTTTGGAACTACTCAGCCCCTAGAGTGAGGTTGGGGGTCACAGTAGAGCATAGCTGATGCCTGGGGGTAGGAAAGATCTGTTTCCTGACTCCCGTCTGCCCTGCCCGTCTCGCATATCAAAGCCAGTGGGCCGAGCACACAGGTGCAAACCTCTGTGTTTTGCATCTCTAGCTGTTGTAGGCGGGGCCTCCCTCTGACTGGCCTGACGCCAGCCCAATGACTGCCGGTTTGCGAGCTGGTGCCATCAGGTCAGTAGTAGGCTCTGCAGGCTTCATATCACAGTGGGGCACCTCAAAGTTGAGTAACCAGCCAGGGGTGTTGTGCACCTGAAGCTCCTCAACGTTCCCAATCTCCAGGGCAGAGCGCACCCAGACAACCTTGTTCCCCTGTCCCTTCTACCATGCAGCAAGCTCCATGTAAACACCACCCCTTCAGCAGCCCTCTCACTTCTAGGAAGTCTGTCAGGCCACCTACCTTTCCCTTGCCCCAGTGCAGCTGGGTGGGAATCCCGTCCTCCATGAACAGCTGGAATCTGTCTCTCAGGCACTCCACGTTTCCCAGCTCCCCATCCTCCAGAGCACCACACAATGTAGGTTTCTGCTCACAAAGCAGATCTCCAGGGCTAGGTGTTCAGCAGTCCCAGGCTTCCACCCCATCTCTGATCCATTTGTCTTCCTCCTGCCGGTGACCTGGGGTGGGGGAAGGGCCTTTGTCCCGCTGGAAATAGACTTTGGTACGTTACTCTGTTTCGTGAGGTCTGCTCTGTTTGTGAGGTCTGTATGCAGTCTGGGGCAGCCTTCTTTCCTGTTGCTGTTTTAGGGTTGGTTGTATTAACTATATTTTCACACTGTCTATGGTTGGGAGGAGTTCTCTGTCTCACCTCTCATGCCGCCATCTTGAATCTTACTCAGAAGTGCAGTCTTAACTGGTCAGTCAGGAATGTTCTGGTAATCTGTCACCTGGGCCTTCTACATCCCTCAAATGATGATGAGGTCATCTGCATAAGACCCCGAATACTTCACCCTGTGCCTTTTCCTGAAACAATCCCTTTTTTGCTTTTGCTAATAACTTCTTGCCCTACTCTCCTTCCTATAAAAATCTTCCATTTTTGTACATTGCCTTTGACTTTCTCTCTACTTGCTAGAGGAGATGCTGCCTGATTCATGAGTTTCTTAATGAAGCCATTTAGATATTCAAATTCACTCAGTTGGATTTTTGTTCTTTAACATTCCTAAGAAAACAAAAGATAAACCTAAATGATTAGTTCTGCCAAGATGCCTTTAACCGGAGGAACTTCTCTTTATTTAGGGGAAATAAAATTCTAAAAGGTTCTGACTCAAGCTGTTGCCCAAGTCAGTCCCTGGATATGACACATGGGAACAGACTTCTGTGCGTCTCCTGAAGTGGTCAGCGAGCTGAAGTCAAGCTTTCAGGAAGAGGAGAGACCTAAGGCACAGCCCATTAAGTGAACTGTAAGATTACATGTTCTTGAAAAAGATGCATTGTGCCTGTGAATAAAAATAATAATTATGTAAGTGAAGAACAAAAGCAAAGGAAAGGGAACTGGTTCAAATATCCCATTATAGACTTAATGCTTTCTTGCTAATCTAATTTACTTGCTTCTCTCATTTAGTCTGTCCTGCCCCCTGCAGGGTTATTTACCAAAGAGTGGTGTGTGAATGCATGGGGGTCTCATGAAAATTAGACATAGAAACCCCCCTGAAAGGCATCTCAGGAGATGCAGAGGGCTGTATTTTTGAGATAATGCCAGTGTCATACTCCTTCGCCCTCCCACTCTCTGACCCTCTGTAACTCCAGAGGGGGAGGGATTCCCCCCCCCCCATCCCGCGGCAAGTTCCTATGAATCCATGAGACTGAAGGACAACGAGGGTAGGAGTTTAGGGGAAGGCTTTTATTTTTCAAGGCTCAGTCCCCCTCTCCTGCGGTGCTCTCTGCCTCCCTATCCCTCTGCTCTGCTAGCCAGCCCCCAAGTCCTTTCTCTCTGACCTCCCCCAGCAAGCCAGGTCCATCAGTCCCTTGGGACCATGGTGCATGTTTGCTTCCACTGCCCACCCCTTCTGGGAGGAACTCCATGGACGGGTCCCTGGTGACTGGCAGGCACCAGACCAATTAAGCACCAGGAACAAAGGGGAGGAGAGAATGGCTGCCATTCTCCACCCACTCTCCCAGATCCAGCTGGAGGCTCTGCCATGGTAAATATCCATCAGTATGCAAATAGGCTAAGGCCAGGTGGGAAATTCTGGGTGAAAGCTTCCATTTACCCCATACACTCAAATTTCTAGAGCAACATTCTCTTAACAGTGATCACATAGTAATAATAATAACAGTAGTGATAAGAGAAGAAGAGACAAACAACCTAATAATGACTTAAGGCTAAAGAAACCTTCATACTAAAAAATTTTAACCTATAGAAAAATTTCATATTTGCCTCCTATGAGATGATATATATTTTTAAAATTTTTATTAAGCTATTATTGATATACACTCTTATGAAGATTTCACATGAAAAACAATATGGTTATTACATTTACCCATATTATCAAGTCCCCACAATACCCCAATGCAGTCACTGTCCATCAGTGTAGTAAGCTGCCACAGATTCACTATTTGCCTTCTCTGTGCTACACTGTTTTCCCTGTGATCCCCCACACCATGTGTACTAAACATAATACCCCTCAATCCCCATCTCCCTCCCTCTCGACCCGCATTCCCACACCCCTCCCCTTTGGTAACCACAAGTCCCTTCGTGGAGTCTGTGAGTCTGCTTCTGTTTTGTCCCTTCAGTTTTTCTTCGTTGTTATACTCCACAAATGAGGGAAATTATTTGGCACTTGTCTTTCTCCACCTAGCTTATTTCACTGAGCATAATATCCTCTAGCTCTATCCATGTTGTTGCAAATGGTAGGATTTGTTTCTTTCTTATGGTGAATATTATTCCGTTGTGTATATGTACCACATATTCTTTATCCATTTATCTACTGATGGACACTTAGGTTGCTTCCATATCTTGGCTATTGTAAATAGTGCTGTGATAAACATAGGGGTGCATCTGTCTTTTTGAGTCTGAGAAGTTGTATTCTTTGGGTAAATTCCAAGCAGTTGGATCCCCAGGTCAAATGATATTTGTATTTTTAGTTTTTTGAGGAACCTCCATATTGCTTTCCACAGTGGTTGAACTGGCTTACATTCCCATTAGCAGGGTAGGAGTGTTCCCCTTTCTCCACATCCTTGCCAGCATTTATTGTTCTTAGTCTTTCCGATGCTGGCCATCCTTACTGGTGTGAGGTGATATCTCATTGTGGTTTTAATTTGCATTTCCTGGATGATTAGTGATGTGGAGTATCTTTTCATGTGTCTGTTGGCTATCTGAATTTCTTCTTTGGAGAATTGTCTCTTCATAACCTCTACCCATTTTTAAATCGGGTTATTTGCTTTTTGGGTGTTGAGGTGTGTGAGTTCCTTATATATTTTGGATGTTTAACCCCTTGTTGGATATGTCGTTTACAAATATATTCTCCCATTCTATAGGATGCCTTTTTGTTCTGTTGATGGTGTCTTTTTGCTGTACAGAAACTTTTTAGTTTGATGTAGTCCAGTGTGTTCATTTTTGCTTTTGTTTCCCTTGCTCGAGGAGATATGTTCAGGAAGAAGTTGCTCAATGTTTATATTTTGCCTACTTTTTTTTCTAAGTTTTATGGTTTCATGACTTACATTCAGGTCTTTGATCCATTTTGAGTTTACTTTTGTGTATGGGGTTAAACAATAATCCAGTTTCATTCTCTTGCATGTAGCTGTCCAGTTTTGTCAACAACAGCTGTTGAAGAGGCTGTCATTTCCCCATTGTATGTCCACAGCTCCTTTATCATATATTAATTGACCATATATGGTTGGGTTTATATCAGGGCTCTCTAGGCTATTCCATTTGTCTATGGGTCTGTTCTTGTGCCAGTACCAAATTTCTTGATTACTGTGACTTTATAGTAGAGCTTGAAGTTGGGAGGATAATCTCCCCAGCTTTATTCGTCATTCTCAGGATTGCTTTGGCTATTTGGGGTCTTTCGTGGTTCCATATGAATTTTTGATAGGAATTGCATTAAATCTGTAGATTGCTTTAGGCAGGATGGCCATTTTGACAATATTACTTCTTCCTATCCATGAGCACAGGATGTGTTTCCATTTATTGGTGTCTTGTTTAATTTCTCTCATGAGTGTTTTGTAGTTTTCAGAGTATAGGTCTTTCACTCCTTGGTTAGGTTTATTCCTAGGTATTTTATTCTTTTTGATGCAACTATGAATGGAATTATTTTCCTGATTTCTCTTTCTGCTAGTTCAACATTAGTGTATAGGAATGCAACCGAGTTCTGTGTATTAATTTTGTATCCTGCAACTTTACTGAATTCAGATATTATATCTAGTAGTTTTGCAGTGGATTTTTTAGGTTTTTTTTGTACAAAACCATGTCATCTGCAAAGAGGGACACTTTACCTTCCTCCTTGCCAATCTGGATGCCTTTTATTTCTTTGTGTTGTCTGATTGTAGTGGCTAGGACCTCCAGTACTAGGTTGAATAGAAGTGGAGAGAGTTGGCATTCTTGTCTTGTTCCCAATCTTAAAGGAAAAGTTTTCAGCTTCTCTCTGTTAAGTATAATGTTGGCTGTGGGTTTGTCATATATGGCCTTTATTATGTTGAGGTACTTGGCCTCTATACCCATTTTGCTGAGAGTTTTTATCATGAGTGGATGTTGAATTTTGTCAAATGCTTTTTCAGCATCAATGGTGATTATCATGTGGTTTTTGTCCTTTTTGTTGATGTAGTGGATGATGTTGATGGATTTTCGAATGTTGTATCACCCTTGCATCCCTCAAATAAATCCTACTTGATTATGATGGATGATCTTTTTGATGTATTTCTCAATTCGGTTTGCTAATATTTTGTTGAGTATTTATGCATCCATGTTCATCAGGGATATAGGTCTGTAATTTTCTTTTTTTGTGGTGTCTTTGCCTGGTTCTGGTAGTAGAGTGATGCTGGCCTCATAGAATGAGTTTGGAAGTATTCCCTCTTCTGCTACTCTTTGGAAAACTTTAAGGAGGATGGTTATTAGGTTTTCACTAAGTGTTTGAAAAATTCAGTGGTGAAGCCATCTGGTCCAGGCGTTCTGTTCTTTGGTGGTTTTTTGATTACCAATTCAATTTTGTTGCTGGTAATTGGTCTGTTCATATTTTCTCTTTCTTTCTGAGTCAGCCTTGGAAAGTTGTATTTTTCTAGAAAGTTGTCCATTTCTTCTAGGTTATCCAGTTTGTTAGCATATAATTTTTCATAGTATTCTCTAGTAATTCTTTGTATTTCTGTGGTGTCTGTAGTGATTTTTTCTTTCTCATTTCTGATTCGGTTTATGTGAATAGACTCTCTTTTTTTCTTGATAAGTCTGGCTAGGGATTTATCTATTTTATTTTCTCAAAGAACCAGCTCTTGCTTTCATTGATTCTTTCTATTGTTTTATTCTTTTTGATTTTATTTATTTATGCTCTAATCTTTATTATGTCCCTTCTTCTTCTGACTTTGGGCCTCATTTGTTCTTCCTTTTCTAGTTTCATTATTTGTGAGTTTAGAGAGTTCCTAAGGGATCGTTCTTCTTTCCTGAGGTAGGCCTGTATTTCAATATACTTTCCTCTTAGCTGCATCACACAGATTTTGTGCTGTTTAATTATTGTTGTTATTTGTCTCCATATATTGCTTGATCTCTGTCTTTATTTGGTCATTGATCCATTGGTTATTTAGGAGCATGTTGTGAAGCTTCAATGTGTTTGTGGGATTTTTCATTTTCTTTGCATAATTTATTTCTAGTTTCATACCTTTTTGGTCTGAGAAACTGGTTGGTACAATTTCAATCTTTTTCAATTTACGAAGGCTCTTTTCATGGCCTAAGATATGATCTATTCTTGAAAATGTTCCATGTGAACTTGAGAAGAATGTGTATTCTACTGCTTTTTGGTGTAGAGTTCTGTAGATATCTGTTAATTCTATCTGTTCTAAGGTGTTGTTCAGTGCCTCTGTCTCCTTACTTATTTTCTGTCTGGTAGATCTGTCCTTTGGAGTGAGTGGAGTGTTGAAGTCTCTTAGAATGAATGCATTGCATTCTATTTCCCCCTTTAATTCTGTTAGTATTTGTTTCACATATATAGGTGCTCTTGTATTGGGTGCATAGATATTTATAATGGTTATATCTTCTTGTTGAATTGACCCCTTTATCATTATGTAATGTCCTTCTTTGTCCCTTGTGACTTTCTTTGTTTTGAAGTCTATTTTGTCTGATACAAGTACTGCAATTCCTGCTTTTCTGTCCCTATTAGTTGCATGAAATATCTTGTTCCATCCCTTTACTTTCAGTCTGTGTATGTGCTTGGGTTTAAAGTGAGTCTCTTGTAGGCATCATATAGAAGGGTCTTGTTTTTTATCCATTCAGTGACTCTATGTCTTTTGAAGGTGCATTCAGTCCATTTACATTTAGGGTGATTATTGATAGGTATGTACTTATTGCCATTGCAGACTTTAGATTTGTGGTTACCAAAGGTTCAAGGTTAACCTCCTTGCTATCTAAGAGTCTAACTTAAGTCACTTAATATGCTATTACAAACACTGTCTTAAGATTCTTTTTTTTTCCTCCTTTTTCTTTCTCCTCCGTTCTCTATATATTAGGTATCATATTCTGTACTATTTGTCTATCCCTTGATTGACTTTGGGGATAGTTGATTTAACTTTGCATTTGCTTAGTAATTAACTGTTCTACTTTCTTTACTGTAGTTTTATTACTTCTTGTGACAGCTGTTAAGCCTTAGGAACACTTTCACTTATTGCAGTCCCTCCAAAATACACTGTAGAGATGGTTTGTGGGAGGTGAATTGCTTATCTGGAAATCGTTAAATCTCCCCTTCAAATTTAAATGATAATCTTGCCAGATAAAGTATTCTTGGTTTGAGGCCTTCTGCTTCATTGCCTTAAATACATCATGCAACTCCCTCTGGACTGTATGGTTTCTGTTGAGAAGTCTCATGATTGCCTGATGGGCTTTCCTTTGTGTGTGATCTTATTTCTCTCTCTGGCTGCTTTTAATAGTCTGTCCTTATCCTTGATCTTTGCCATTTTAATTACTGTATGTCTTGTTGTTGTCTTCCCTGGGTCCCTTGTGTTGGGAGATCTGTGTACCTCCATGGCTTGAGAGACTATCTCCTTCCCCAGATTGGGAAAGTTTTCAGCAATTACCCCCCCAAAGACGCTTTCTATACCTTTCTCTCTCTTCTTCTTCTGGTACCCCTATAATGCGAATATTGTTCCATTTGGTTTGGTCACACAGTTTTGTCAACAATATTCTTTCATTCTTAGAGATCCTTTTTTCTCTCTGTGCCTCAGCTTCTTTATATTCCTCCTCTATAACTTCTATTTCATTTATCGTCTCCTCCACCATATCTGATCTGCTTTTAATACCCTCCGTTGTGCTCTTCAATGATTGGATCTCTGATCAGAATTCATTCCTCAGTTCTTGAATATTTTTCTGTACCTCCATGAACACGTTAATGATTTTTAGTTTGAAATATCTTTCAGGAAGATTCATTAGGTCGATTTCATTTGACTCTTTCTCAGGTGTTGTATGCATAATTTTACTTCGGACCAGGTTCCTTTGGCATTTCACATTTGTATATGGTGCCCACTAGTTCCCAGAAGCTCTACTCCCTCGAGCTGCTCATCCCCTGAAGCAATGTCGGGGGTCGCACAGGAGCGGTATTGGTACCTGGGGGAGGAAAGAGCTGTTTCCTGCCTCCCGGCTATTATAACTTCCTCCACTGCCAGAACCAGTGGGCCAAGCACACAGGTATTAGCTTCTATGCTTTGTGTTTGTAGTTGGTGTAGGTGGGGCTTTCCTCTGGCTGGCCTAATGCCAGGGTAGGGTTTGCTGGTTTGGGAGCCAGGTGGGGCTTGCTGGAGAAAGGCACAGTAGGCTGCATATCCCAGAGGGGGTCCTTGGAGCTGTGTAGCCAGCCAGGGAGCTGGAGTACCTGAATATCAAGAAAGCTCCCAACCTGCTGGGCAGAGTGCACCTGGAGAGTTTTGTCTACCTGTCCTTGCTCCTGAGCAGTAAGCTCTGTGCAATCCTTGCCCCTTTAACTGCCCTCTTGCTGTTAAGAAGTTTCTCAGACTGTCTGCCTTTCTTTTGTCCCCAGCAGCTGGGTATGGATCCCTGCTTTCCATGAGTGGCTGGAATCTCAGTCTCTCCAGGTATTCTGCCTGTCTTAACTTTCCAATCCCTTAATCACAAGAGTGCCATGAAAACACCATGAAATGTAGGTTTGTGCTCCCAGAGCAGATCTCCGGAGTTAGGTATTCAGCAGTCCCAGGCCTCCACTCCCTCCCTGCTCCGTTTCTCTTCCTCCTGTCAGTGAGCTGGGGTGGGGGAAGGGCTTCGGTTCAACAGGGCCACGGCTTTGGTACATTACCCTGTTCCATGAGGTTTATTCTTTTCTCCAGGTGTATGCAGTTTGGTGCAGCCCTCTTTCCTGTTGGTCTTTCAGGATTAGTCGTATTAATTATATTTTCATATTATATGTGGTTTTAGGAGGAAGCCTCTGTCTCCCCTCTCATGCCACCATCTTAATTCAGTTCTCGAGATGCTATCTTGAAGCAGGACTTTTTTTTTTTCCTGATATATAGTTATTATGTAACTTGAGAATTAGACACTCAGACATGTATCCAGTCTATTATCATCCTACAGAGAAACACCATGCTGAATTCTAGACTGAATATACCATTTAAAGTGCTATACCACTTCTTCAAATGAAACCACAATTTCTAGGGCTGAAGAAGCAGCAATTAAAATCAGTTTACATTGGGCCATTTGATCACTGTCTGGGTTAAAATATGTCATTCTCCTTGCGATATAATGAGTACAAGAAATACATATTTGGTCATTCAGATGACCAAATATATGTTTCCCAGGTGTATTTGGTCTTCATCCACAGTTCCTGAAAATGCTCTAGAGTCTTAAAGGTGAAATGGGTATTTTGTCAAGTTAATGAGAGACTTTTGCACCCCACCTAAGGACAGGGGCCGGAGGTTGAATCAGCCAATGGCCAGTAATTTAGTCAATCATGACTATGTAATGAAGCCCTCACAAAACCCCCTGAGAAGAGCTCTTCAGTGTCTTGGATCTTGTTTCTTAGTCAGAAAAAGCTTCCATGCTTGGGGAGCCAGGCTGCCTCCATGTGCTACTGAGCCAGGCCCCAAGCTCCTCAAAGCTCCTTTATTCAGGACCTTGCCCTGTGTCTCTCTTCCTCTGGCTGTTAACTTGTATCCTTTATGGTATCCATTATTAAACTGGTAAACGTAAGTGTTTTCCTGAGTTCTGTGAGCCGCTCTAGCAAATTAATCAAAATGAAAGGGGAGGTCATGGGAACCTCCAATCTGTAGGGGGGTGGGTCAGAAGCACAGGTAACTGCCAGGGCTTGTGACCGTTGTCTGGTGTCAGGGACGGAGGGCCGTCCTGGAGGAACACTTAGCCTGGAAAATCTGGTGCTGTCTCCAGGCAGAGAGCATCAGAATTGAGTTTACTTCTTGGACACACTGCTGGTGTTCAAGAATTGCTTGGTGTTATGTGTGCGAAGACACCCCCCCAGCACCCAAAACACACACACATAGACAAACACACTGGAATTGGGTCCAGGATCCCGAAAGGAGTTGTTGTATAGGAAAAAGAATGTCACACTTCTGATTTTGTTGCTGCTGTTTTCATTTCTTTGCCATGCCGGTGGCTTACTGACTCTGTGTGTGTGTGTGTGTGTGGTGTGTAACTAGGTCATTTGCACTTTTATGTCTGTGACATGCTTGTCTAGTCGTGGCCTCCTTAGTGTCAGCATCTATTGCTGTACAGATTGTGCCCAGCACAACCCTGCTGGGTAGGGCAGTGATGCCGTAGTAAGAATCAGGACATTGGCAAGTCTAATATGGCCTCATAACATACAAGTGTGCCACGTCCGGAGCTACTCTCTTTTCTCCTGTAAGCTGGGGAAGTAGGTTAATCAGGGAAAGAGTTTATGAAGGTGGAAGGGATTTGGTGTAGGGAGGGAGGAATCTTTTTATCTTTGGTAGTGGCTGTGATCTTAACAAAGAATCAAAGGTAGGTAGGTGTTTGGGGCCTTAGGTAAATAAGGTAGTTTCTCTACCCTGGGTGCTGGCCTGGGAATTTCCAAAGCTCAACCTGGCAACCAAGGAATCAGGTGCCAGTCTGCCATTGAGACTGTACCTTCCTTTCTGGATATGATCCCCTGTGATCCCCTTTTGACAATGCTACCTCTGCCTGTCTGAGAATGAGAGCATGGCTAGGGGAATCGAAGAAACTCATCATCTGTGCTAGCTTTGCATTTTCTGCACTTAAGGTTTTCCCAAACTTTTTATAGCCCTACACATTCTACTAGAACTTTGAGGTGGTGGCATATTCTAATTTGATCCTATTTTAATTGTTATGGGGGTTGTATGCAGGCATCAATATTTTTAAAAGGCTCTCGTTGATGCTATTTTAATTGTTATGGGGGTTGTATGCAGGCATCAATATTTTTTTAAGGCTCTCATTGATGCTAACACACTCATCTAGGGTTGAGAAAGGCCACACTGGAGCCAGTGAGTGGGCTGGAGTTGAAGTCCAGAGGCCTGGCTGGGCTCTGTTCATTCTGTGTTCCCATTCTGTTGCTGGCACACTCCTTCCCTCCTCTTCATTCTTTCCAAAACTTCACCAGATTCCATTGGACATCTTTGAACAGGCCCACCTCCAGGCTGGAGACTTCTCTTGGCAACCAGAAAAGTATGTCTGGGAGAAGGCAGCTTGTTCAGCTGCGCTGACTGCCTTCATGTGATTGGTGCTCCTTCTGTGGCACACAGACTAGGCTGCCTTTCCCACAGGGCCTCCATTTTGGTCAGTGCCATGATGCGAATTCCTGCCTTTAAGGATATTGTGAGGTCCGAACCTAAACACCAGAGGATTCAAATGTTGTCTGGATTGCAGTCCCAATGGGAACGTCTCTCCTTATAGAATGCTGGGTTCATACTGTGCATCAAAGCTGCAGAGGCTCTGCTGGCAGTTGGTTGCTTGATCTGGACCCAGAAA
Organism: Smutsia gigantea; assembly: GCA_032199065.1. Classification (NCBI taxonomy): domain Eukaryota; kingdom Metazoa; phylum Chordata; class Mammalia; order Pholidota; family Manidae; genus Smutsia; species Smutsia gigantea. The sequence continues at coordinate 18,667 of JAVSCE010021593.1, read as the reverse complement.
AATAGAGAATAAAGTTTTGTTAATGAAAAGCAACAGTAGAAGTCACACTAAGGGGACAAGTGAAAGGTTAGGGGTCTGTGGGTATTCGTCTTCTGACTAGAATGCTGGTGGCCTCATGACTGAGGTAGATGTCCTAGGGCTATATAGTGAGGGTCGTGGTGATGGGAGTGATCCCAGTAGACCAGAACATCTGTGATCAGTAGTGGGAGGCTCCAGAGGCCCTTGCCTGACCCCAGAGCCATGGATGGCCATCTTCAGCCTTCCATGGCTTGGCTCCATCTGTGTGCCACATCGGAGATAATGAAATCAGACAGGCCCCCAGAGACTTCTTTTCCCTCGTCACAAATTTTTAATAAAAACTCTTTGAACAACAGAGCTGGGCATCTCTGAAGCCTGAAATTAAAGCAATAAGATGGAAGATTACTCACTTGTCAGTCTGCACCAAACTTCTGTCTGCACCAAACTGCATCACCAATACAAATTCCAGGGGAGTTTTTCTAAATCTGCCGACAATGTGAGGCTCTCCATCTGGAGCCTTTTATAAACCAAGAGCTGGTTCTTTGAAAAAATAAACAAAATACATAACCCCCTAGCCAGACTAATTAAGAGAATCTACACACATAAACAGAATCAGAAATGAGAAAAGAAAAATCATGATGGACCCCACAGAAATACAAAGAATTATTAGAGAATACTGTGAAAATCTATATGCTAGCAAGCTGAAAATCCTAGAAGAAATGGACAACTTCTTAGAAAAATACAACCTTCCAAGCCTGACCAAGAAAGAAACAGAAAACATAAACAGACCAATTACCAGAAACAAAATTGAATCGGTAATCAGAAAACTACCCAAGAACAAAACTTCTGGGCCAGATGGATTCATTTCTGAGTTTTATCAGACATATAGAGAAGAAATAATACCCATTCTCCTTAAACTTTTCCAGAAAATACAAGGGGAGGGAATACTTCCAAACTCATTCTATGAAGTCAGCATCACTCTAATACCAAAACCAGGCAAAGACCCCACCAAAAAAAGAGAAGTACAGACCAATATCCCTGATGAACATAGATGCAAAAATACTCAACAAAATATTAGCAAACTGAATTCAAAAATACATCAAGAGGATCGTACACCATGATCAAGTGGGATTCATCCCAGGGATGCAAGGATGGTACAACATTCGAAATCCATCAACATCATCCACCACATCAGTAAAAAGAAGAACAAAAACCACATGATCATCTCCATAGATGCTGAAAAAGCATTTGACAAAATTCAACATCCATTCATGATAAAAACTCTCAATAAAATGCGTATAGAGGGCAAATACCTCAACATCATAAAGGCTATATATGATAAACCCACAGCCAACATCATACTTAACAGCAAAAAGCTAAAAGCTTTTCATCTAAGATTGGGAACAAGACAGGGATGCCCACTCTCCCCACTGTTATTCAACATAGTACTGGAGGTCCTAGCCACGGCAATCAGACAAAACAAAGAAATACAAGGCATCCAGATTAGTAAAGAAGTCAAACTGTCACTGTTTGCAGATGACACGATATTGTACATAAAACACCCTAAAGACTCCACTCCAAAACTACTAGAACTAATATCTGAATTCAGCAAAGTTGCAGGATACAAAATCAATACACAGAAATCTGTTGCTTTCCTATACACTAATGATGAGCTAACAGAAAGAGAAATCAGGAAAACAATTCCATTCACAATTGCATCAAAAAGAATAAAATACTTAGGAATAAACTTAACAAAGGAAGTAAAAGACCTATACTCTGAAAACTACAAGACACTCCTAAGAGAAATTAAGGAGGACACTAACAAATGGAAATTCATCCCATGCTCTTGGCTAGGAAGAATAAATATTGTCAAAATGGCTATACTACCTAAAGCAGTCTACAGATTCAATGCAATCCCTATCAAAATACCAACAGCATTCTTCAATGACCAGGAACAAATAATTCTAAAATTCATATGGAACCACAAAAGACTCTGAATAGCCAAAGCAATCCTTAGAAGGAGGAATAAAACAGGGGGAATTATGCTACCAGACTTCAAGCTCTACTACAAAGCTACAGTAATTAAGACAATTTAGTACTGGCACAAAAACAGACCCACAGACCAGTGGAACAGAATAGAAAGTCCAGCCATTAACCCAAACATGTATGGTCAATTAATATATGTTAAAGGAGCCTTGGATATACAATGGGGAGATGACAGACTCTTCAACAGCTGGTGTTGGCAAAACTGGACAGCTACATGTAAGAGGATGAAAGTAGATTACTGTCTAACCCCATAAACAAAAGTAAACTCAAAATGGATCAAAGACCTGAATTTAAGTCATGAAACCATAAAACTCTTAGAAAAAAACATAGGCAAAAATCTCTTGGACATAAACATGAACAACTTCTTCATGAACATATCTCCCCGGGCAAGGGAAACAAAAGCAAAAATGAACAAGTGGGACTATATCAAGCTGAAAAGCTTCTGTACAGCAAAGGACACCATCAATAGAACAAAAAAGCATCTACAGTATGGGAGAATATATTCATAAATGACATATCCGATAAGGGGTTGACATCCAAAATATATAAAGAACTCATGCACCTGAACAAACAAAAAGCAAATAATCCAATTAAAAATGGGCGGAAGATGTGAACAGACACTTCTCCAAAGAAGAAATTCAGATGGCCAACAGACACATGAAAAGATGCTCCACATCACTAATCATCAGAGAAATGCAAATTAAAACCACAATGAGATATCACCTCACACCAGTAAGGATGGCCAACATCCAAAACAGAAACAACAACAAATGTTGGCGAGGATGTGGAGAAAAGGGAACCCTCCTACACTGCTGGTGGGAATGCAAATTAGTTCAACCATTGTGGAAAGCTGTATGGAGGTTCCTCAAAAAACTCAAAATAGAAATACCATTTGACCCAGGAATCCTACTCCTAGGAAATTACCCTAAGAATGCAGCAGCCCAGTTTGAAAAAGACAGGTGCACCCCTATGTTTATCGCAGCACTATTTACAATAGCCAGGAAATGGAAGCAACCTAAATGTACATCAGTAGATGAATGGATAAAGAAGATGTGGTACATATACACAATGGAATATTATTCAGCCATAAGAAGAAAACAAATCCTACCATTTGCAACAACATGGATGGAGCTAGAAGGTATTATGCTCAGTGAAATAAGCCAAGCGGAAAAAGACAAGTATCAAATGATTTCACTCATATGTGGAGTACAAGAACAAAGAAAAAAAAAAGTGAAGGAACAAAACAGCAGCAGACTCACAGAACCCAAAAATGGACTAATAGTTACCAAAGGGAAAGGGATTGGGGAGGATGGGTGGAAGGGAGGGACAAGGGGGAAAAAGGGGCATTATGATTAGCAGACATAATGTAGGGGGGGCACGGGGAGGGCAGTACAACTCAGAGAAGACAAGTAGTGATTTTATAGCATCTCACTACGCTGATGGACAGTGACTGTAATGGGGTTGGTGGGGGGGACCTGATGGAGTGGGTAGTTTAATGACCATAATAGTGCACATGTAATTGTAGATTAATGATATAAAAAAAAAATTAAAAAAAACATAGGAACCTCCTGCTGAAAAGCCTAAAGAAAACAATGAAGTTCTCTGTAGTAATGTCACATGATTTTCCACATTAAGTCACTGGATCTAAATGAGGTACCAATGATTTACTGTAGCCATTTGCCTTAGAATGGAGTCATAGTCTTTTCTGTGAAAATGTGTTCAAGATTGTATGGGTCAGTGTCCTGGCAGGAAATAGAGTTCCACTCAGGTAGCTTAAGTGCAGAGAATGTAGTGAAGGTGATGTTGTAAGAGGTGTGGGGAGGGAGAAAGGGAGCAAACAGCGGATGGTGAAATGTCCAGAGATTAGCAAGAATGGAAAGCCATTATCACCGAAGGGACTGAAGGGCACGGGGAAGGGGAATTTGTTCCCAGAGCCTGCTGAAGCAAGGACCTGACACACTGCTGCCTGTCAGAGATATATATAGTATAGTGGGGTGGAGCAGAGAGTAAGCAGTCTCCTCAGGCTGCTCTCACACTCAACCAGAAGTCAGCTGCCCGGGAGCATGGACATTTGCCCCCTGGGGTACAGAACAGGACAGAAAAAGGCAGAGGAAGAATCTGGGAGGGTAGATATAGAATCTGGAGCACAAGGACCTTACCTAACACTCACCTGCTTATCAGGTGCTTTGTCGATATGCGCATCCATGGTGACTACTACAACAATCAATTTTACTTTTCTTCCTTTAGTTACAATAGCTGAATACGAAGCAGTGTCACACATGGTAAATATTCTCCCCAATCAAAGTGCTAATGTGACCTAATTCAATCCCAGATTTAATTTAATCTAGTCTCAGCAATTGGTTGAGAAGACTTGACCTGACCATGTGTCTGGCAATGGTCTCTTCCCTCCCCAAGTCCCTCTTTTGTACTGTAAAAGATCATTTCAAAAGAATTTAAGTATTTCCTTTCTCAGTAAACTCATAAGAATTTCCTCTTTTATTCAGTTTTTAGGGCCTGTCTATAATTTTTTTATTCCTTCCTAATATTACTTTCATAAAGAAATTCAGGACTTTAAAGTCATCTTAAGGTCATTTCCCTGTAGTAAAAGCCATAAAGATCAAAGTACGGCTATCAGGGGCCCCTTGCCACAGCCTGGTTCTTGCTGAAGCTTTCCAATGACTGCATTTTCTGTCTCTGGCTATAATTATTTCATGGGTTACATTAGAGGCCATAGCAATTCTTTCTTAGCTGAAATAGTTTCCTTGGACTTGGCTGAGAGGCTTTTTTTTCCCCATGAAAAAAGCCAACCCTTGAGAACTTTGCCAAAGGCACACATTCATACAGATCTATCCAATAAATCTGTGTTTTAAAAATGTAATGGCTCAGCTAATGTTTATTGTAAAAAGTGGTGGTTGTCTACAACTTCCCCCACTTTGAAAAAACAAATCTCTCTGCAGCTTCGTAGGAACAACCCGTTCTTTTGTTGTGTTCCATGTGTGAACAAAGAGAAACCACCTTTAAACTGATACTGATTCACAGGCTTTACCAACCCAAAGCCCTACAAAAGGACATGTCAGCCCATCAGCCCATCTTGAAGCTGGATAGCATTTCTGATTAGACTTGGGATTTATGCTTCTGTTCATCGGGAAGAGCTTATAAGCACCTCCAACGAACCTTCTTTGTAGCCTGAAACTAAGAAAGGCATGTGTGAAGAAAACCTCATAAGTATTAAATGATGTTTTATAGATCCTCAAGGCCTTATTATGGCATGGCAATGATATCATCTGTATTTGTAGCTCTGCAAAATTTAGGTGGTCAACCTTGAAGAAAGGGTCTCTACCCATAAAAATATATTTTCAGTGCATTCCCTAGTAAATACAGTTGGTCAGCTTTCCCTTCATCCATCAATTCCCCACCAAATCATCAGAAGTGAATTTGGACTGGTGTAGGGAAAAATCCAGTGTAGGTAGTTTCACTTAAAGGCTGATGAGGTGTAGCGTCAGGAGCCATAAAGAAGCCATCAACATGGTAGCCAGCAGCAGAGGGAAGAAAGCCCACCCGAAACCCAGCTGCTGGAGCCCTTGTTTTCCTTACGTGCAGTCTTTTTCCAGGCCTAATGTCTGAAGTAGGAAATGTGCTTGCCTGCCCCAGTCTGGCTCTCTTTGTACAGGCCCAGAACCTGGAATGTGGGGTACCAAGGTCAGGGTCACAGGCCTTCTTTGTAGGTTGATGGGTAGTTCATTTATCCAGGTTGGTGGCAGGAACTATTTACTTCCTTGGATATAATCAGAAAGGAAGATCCTGCTAGTTTCTGACCCAGAAGGAGAAGGAAGGAGCATTCCTACCTGGCGTCTTCTGGTATAAGGACCAACTCCTGGAATGGTTCTTGGTGATGCAGGATTTTCAAGCTTCAGGAGGCCTTGAAGAACCTCTTGTGCTGCTGAGACCGTGTGCAGCCCCCCAGCATGTGTCTGGGTATCTGCATTGTTATCTCTTTGATGATAAAGCTGCAGTTATTGTTAGAACACTGTTTAGAAATTGCTGACATTTAACCTGGAAATCAGATGACATTCTTTCCCTGCTGAAATCCTTCCCAGACTTTCCCACTGAAATTACATAAAAAATTTCAACGTCTTGTGTTTTTTTTCTAATCATCTTCTACTGGAGAAGGATCTTACTTGTCTTCTTTCCCCTTTTTTTACTAGGCTCAAGCCAGGCACTGGTTTTGTTTCTGTTCGTAAGCTGGTTCTTCTGTCAGCCCCTTTGCACTTCTTAACTCAAAATGTCCTTTTCTCAGAGTGTCATTTTCCTCAGACCATGTTTTCTAGAACAGGGCTGCTAGCGCAAGTACTTGTCTCACTCATCGTATTGCCCTAGTTATTTCCTTCATAGTAATGATGACAATCATTTGAGTTTTATTTGTTTTATCTTTGGGGTCTGTTTCCTCCACTAAAAGCTACAAAGGGTAGGAATCTTGTCTTGGTCACTGCAGGATCTCCGACAGCAAGAATAGGAATGACAAGTAGCAGAACTCAAAATATAATCGATGAAGTAAGTAAGTGTATCCTATTAGTTAATATTAATTCCCAGTATAAGTCATTTGTGAATGAATGGGTCAGCATGTCAGGTTCCTGATCCACATTTTCTCAGGGCCTGATACTACGGAGATGCAAAATATCAAAACGGTATCAACCTTTGTGTTAAGGTGTCCACCCGACCCCGGGTGGGGTGGGGCAGGTGGGCTAGAGTTCAGTTGCAGCTTTGAGTTTATAATTAGTGAAGTTAACTCTGACCACTGAAAGAACTCTAGAGAAGTGTCCACCTTCCTTCCCCCCGCCACCCGCCATGGATTGCAAATAGGGGCAGTTCTGACAAAGAGTTTTTAATCTATGCTTTATTGAAAATGAAGTAATGCTTTTTTAACTTTCAGTGTCCCTTTTCTGCCAATTGGATATCATTGATTCCTTTTGGAATAAAGTCTGTAGGTTTATCAGCTGGTACAAAATAAGATCTTATATATTAATTTTCATGCTTTTCTTCCTTCTCCATGTTTCCTGACACTTTTTGAGGACCCACCGTGATATAAGGAAAATTAGGATTATTGTATCCAAAAACCATAAAGGAAAGTGATTAGTTCCAGGTTCTTTTCTGCCTCTGAAATATCCTAAACTGGTTCTTGTATCAGGAAACAATTACTAATGGGGTTTCATTTGAATCCAAAGCAAAAGTTCCTAGGGGAACTGAGAATCCCACTTAGGAGTTTATGAAATAACAAAGCTGGAAAAGAAAATCATGGTTGGGGGACTGAGGGTGGGGACCGCAGAAGATCTTGCTCACATCACCCTTTCTTGGAGCACAGAGAGCTTTAGGCGATATGTGACCTGAAAGCACCAGACTTAGGGTTCCTGGGGGAGATGAAGGAGTGCAGAGGTAACAGAGAACAGCCAGTGGCCAGAGAGTTGTGTGGCAGCCAAGCGGAAGCTCTGGTTGGCCATCTCTCTTTATTCATTACCCAGACCTGCCAGAGAGGCAGGTCTCAGCTGTGTCAGGACACATCTTACTTGTGTGAGAAGGGGGACTTTCCTCCATAGCTGCCTAGAGCTCAGCCCTCAACAGGACACCCATTGTCAACCTGAGACTTTTCAGAGCCCTATCTAATCATGCCATTTGAAAGCCACCCTGGACATATGGGGTGGAGTCCTCAGCTACCTCAGAGAGGCAGGGACAGGTGGAACAGACATATGTGAGTGGAGAAGGAGAGCAGGGAAAGTCATGCCATGTACACAACCATATTTCACTAGCAAAAATGGTGTCTAATAGAGCTTTAGTCCAGGGCTTGTCACAAATAAGCCCAACCACTGTCTCGCTTCTAATTTAGAGACCTCTTATAAGAATGTACTTCCTGGGGAACTCTGGCCTGACAAAATAAAATGTGGAAAGCTTTTTTATAATGTAGGGTTCCAAAAGGTAAATAAGCTTATGTGTTTGGCCAGCTGCTGATGCTGCCGTCACTGCAGAAGAGCAGGTAGTGGGCCTGCCCACATCCAGGAGTTCTCATACCTGACCCCTCAGGGAATAAATACTTTATACTGTTGAAAGAGCCCTTAACCTTCCTAGGTTCCTGGACACTCATAACCTTCCTATCAAATTATGGAAGCCAGGGGAACGCTGAGACGGGGCAGCAAGAATCAACATGATGAAGACATCTTGAAACTTAACTTGGTTTGATTGTACCTCACCTCCTCTCAAAAAGGAACTCACCAGTCCTAAAGCCCACCTAGTGGGAAGCTGCCACGGTGGCCCCTGACCCCACCCCAAGGAAAAAGAGGAAGAGGCTTTTCATCCTAACACTTCAGCAAGTTATTAGGAACATTAATTATCTAACCACTGGCTGGCCCTTCCTTATTATTTCTGCAAGGGCCATAGTCCTCTGGCTCTTGGTAAACACTCTGAGGCACCAGATGGCCCAGTCCTTGGGATGGTGGGCTTTCCGGTGGGTTGGGAAGTGTATCCAGTGGCCCCGGGACCAATTCTCTGCACTCTACTCGCTGCTGGGTCTGTTATAGAAAGCCAGCACGGACAGCTGCTTTTCTCTTCGTCCTGGGCAGCGTGGCTGTGACAGCACACACCCTGTCAGTCAGTTCCTTTGCTCTCCTCTTTCCTACCGCCATTCCTGCTTGCCTGAGCATGTTTTTTTCTTTTTCCTTTATTTTTCCTGATTCGTTTCAGTGACCCATGAGGTGCAGGCAGTTCATGTTGCCCTGCTTCCTTGCTCTAATGCTTATTGCCTGCAAACACTGCTATTTGGAAGCCAGACTGTACCCTGGTTTCCAGATCATTTGACTTGACCTGTGATTATTAGTAACCAGAGAACTGCAGCAAACAGTGGTCTGCCTCCCATTCTGCCTTCCGCAAGAGGGTTAACCTTAAGGCATACAGAGCACAACACCGGTCTCCCTCCAATGCTCCCAGGCTGATAGGCTGCAGGGCTTACCATATTAGGAGTGTGTGAAGGGAAGATTGGGCTCCGGGTGTACACAGCAGGAGCTCTTCTGTCAGTCTGCCGTGCAAGCTCTATATTTAGTAACAGGCACTTGGGAACAGCAGCTTCATGTGGAAGTGGGTTGCTGGAATGCAGATGTGTAGCGAATCTCTACCCCAACCCTCATGGAGGCTTAAAGCTGAAGCCCTAGGAGAGAGCTGGGCTCTTCCTCTACCCCCTCCAGGTTGTCTGAATGACATCTTTTGCAAAACAGGGAAGAATGATACAGTCCCTTTCATGTATGCTGCTTTTTAATATGGAGAAGAGGAATTGTGATCGTTGAACAAACCATCACTCAAAATGTTGAAACTGATCTTTCTCCCTCCAGGCCTTACCTCCTCTCCCATATCAGGTTAACTAATATGATGAGTGGAATAATTTTATTGACTTACAATTTCTCTGTTTAGGAAATAAATAAAATAGCTTCCCTTTGGTTTTGCAGGAAATGTGTCTTTGCTACTAAAATAATTTTATTTCACATTACAGAAGCCCTTGGGTCTAAAAATGTGTCTTCATTTATAAAATATAATTGTATAAATAGAACATAAGCATTATGTATGAATTGATTTCTTATGAGCCCATACAAATTTGCACAATATAGTAACATTCTATGAGAATAAAACTTAATGAAAAATGGTCTTGTAGATAAAATTATTAACTCATTTGATGATATGGAAGTAAGTGCCTTGTTTAATCAACTTACGGTAGCTCTGTTTTAAAGGTAATTTGTTTATCCAGGAATGATCAGTTCTGGGGGCAGCTTTTGTTCTCTCTCTTTCTCTCTGCTAAATTTGCTCTTTCAATTGACCAAGACTTAAGGTTAAACAGACTGGCCAAAGTTTCTAACTGTGAGACTTGGGAAGCATTCAGAATATGGGCTTCTCCTTATTTTCACATATATACATCTGCTACAAACCCACTAGTTTCCTCCGATTATTTGCTAATTGGGTGGAGATATTGCATGGGCCTGAAATTCTGGTTGTGAAATTCATTTGAATAAAAAGACAAAGCCATAACACATTTAACTACAATCCATCACAGGCAGAATGCTTTTTCTTCCGAGCTCCAGCTAGGATGAAATGACTGGGCTCTTTAGATGGCTTTGGGGTGATATATCTAATGTGTGTGATTTGGTTGGGACTGCCAATAATGTGGTAAATGGAAGACTTTTGGACATTGCAGAAGGACAGCTGAGGCTCCTAGCAGGAAAGGAATCTAACTAGGTCTGTGCACTCTTACGGGCGACCATAGGACTCATCACCACTATTCAGCAAAAAGTGTGCAGGGCAAATGCAAAATATACACTGTGGCCAGGTACGGATAAAAGATTAACCATGGACTTTGTTGCAGAACAGAGGAGCTGGAAAAGCTGGATTGGGGTGACCCTGGGGATGGAGGCAGAGAAGGAAGGCTGAGACTTGTGTCCAGACAACTAGGGACAGAAGCCCAGAAGCAGTGAGAGTCAGGAGGAGATGCCACTGCCTGCAGAGACACACAGGTAGAGCTTCTGGGGGAACCTCAGGGAGGCAGTGTTTAGAGGTTGCCTAATGAGGTGCCAGCGTCCTGCCTCTAGAAAGACCAGACATCCTGCGGTGGGATGGTAGTTTGGAAGAGGTGAGGAAAGAGAGGGAAAGGAATGCAAGGCAGAAATGAATACAGTGAGGAAATAAAATGCTTAATTGTTCAAGACAAGGGTCCAGGCATAGACAAATCAGCAAGAATCTAGCTTCCAGGTAATTATAGTTCATAATAATGATCATGATAACTAATTCATTGCCCATTATGTGCCAAGCACTGAAAACACTGAGCTAAGCACTGATTTGTATAGTAACCCCGTGAAGTGGGTTCTCTCATTCTCATCATTGAACATATGAGTGAACTGAGGCACAAAGAGGTACTTCGTTAATAAGTGGTAGAGCTGAGTTTGAGATCCAGGTCTCTGAGTAGAACTCCCTTAATGACTTCACCATACTGACTTCAGACACGACAGATCTTGAAACAAGTTTAGGGCTTGATCTTAGGAAAAAGGTGGAAGCTCTGTTTCTAGAACTGTTATTTTTCTCTGAAAGTTGGATCTAAGGCTGTTATCTGTGAGCAAAGTGCTTATCATATGTAAGACCTTGAGCTAAGTGCTGGGCCTAGAGAGATAAATCTGACGCAGCCCAAGGAATATTGTGAGAGACAAATACATAAATCTCAGCACCGTGTGACAGGTGCTTATAGAACCAGATATTAAGTGCTGATGGCAGCTAAGGATAAAGGGAACCAGAGGAAGCTTGAGAGGCGGTATTTGAGGAGACTGGAGGGAACAATAACAGCTGTCTAAGTGGACAAGTCATTGAGGGTTTTCTCGGTGGAGAGGGGAAATTGCTTGGCAATATGAATCATGAAGTATCTACAAACAGCCTGGTATAGGTGGAATGGGGGAAAATGACCCTAGAAAAGTAGTCTGAAGCCATATTACAAAAGGCCTTACATGCCATAGTAAGGAGGTTAGCTTCCATTGAATTCTGAACTAGTGCTCCAAAACCTCCTTGTCCTAAAGGTCAGGACTGACCATCAGGGGTGATTCTGCAGGCCAGTGCTACAGATGACAGCTTGGAATAAGGGAGAGATCCTGAGATAAGCAACTAGAATATCCTGTTAAAATCTAAATAAACAGGGTCCAAGCCAAAGAATTTGTCCTGTGGGGTTCATAACTCTCTTTTGGGATAAATCAATAAGCCATCCTCCTTTGCCCTTCAATATCCTTAGTCCATTAGTCTGAGCTTCTAATGAAAACTTGTCTCATTCAGGAAGATTTCCAATTTCCTTTTAACCTGCAAGAAGCTGATTAAATTAAGCACCATTGACATCTAGGTTCTTAAAATAGAAACTCATTTAAAGGGATCAGCAGTCAGAACAACACATGTGGTGTCACCTTCTGGATCCCCTTTCTGCCCCCTCCTTGTTCTAGAGACTGGATATTTTTCATGGATGAAGCTCTGTCAACTTGTAGGTTTCTTTGTTGAACCCATCTCTTTACCTTCTCAGTAGCTACTTGCTGAAAAAAGCATAGAACCAGACTGACTCCTTAACTTTAATTTTTACATTGACTGTTTTACCTTTAAATTCTCGATAAAAAGTTCAAATGAGCACTTGACAATGTCCAGGAATCCTACTGTGCTTCCACAGGAAACACACTGACCTACTGCTGATGACAGTGATGGCATGCCGTCACCTCTTGCCCCCAGCTGCCCACACCTGCCTGCTTCTCAGTTAATGACCTCATCTTATTATCATTCAGGAAAAAGAAGAGTAGAGAACCTGATCTCCTTCCTTCAAGAGAAGGTTTGTGTTTTCCAATTCCACATTCCCCTCCAAATATTGCGTCATTTCAGAGCCATGCTTTACAGCAAGACTTCTAGAAAAAAGTTGTCTAAATCTGGGATCTCTACATCCTCAAATCCCATTTCCTCTTCAAGTCATCCCAAGTTAACTTCTTTCTCCATTATTCTCAACTGCTCTTAGGTCTATTCTGCACCTCTACCAGTGCAGCTGAAAGAGTCTGGAGAAAAACACTCAGCTATGTTGATTGACTTCACTTTAAATTTGTGGCAGACACTACATTTCTCTTGTTTATCTGTGTTCTCAGTCTCTTGAGTATTTTATATTTTCCTCCCCTCAGACCTCCAACACCTTCCCATTCTCACTCTAGCAGAAGATGACTTTGCTTCCTACTTTACTTTCCAGTTTTGCAGAAAACTGAAACAGTCTGAAGAGAACTTCCCCAGGTGCACATAGCTGAAGTGACCCATTACTTGTACCTGTGTTCAGTCTTCTGTCCTGTTAACTCCGGTGTGCATGGCCCTCATGAACGTCAGCCCCTCCATTGGTGCACTAGGTCCCATCTTCCGTCACCTCCTCACAGACGGGCTCAGCAGCGGTGCCCCGTCCTCTTGCACCATAATGTTTCTCTCTCTGCTCGATTATTTCCAGCAGTTTGCAAATACTCTGCACTTCTGTGAAAAACAGCAACTGCATTTTCTTGATCCCATTTCTTCACCAGTTACCATCCCTTCTCTTCTTCCTTATATAGCCAAAATAGATTACACTTGATATGTCCATTTTCTCTCCTCTGAGTCCCTTGAATTCACTCCGCCCAGGCTTTTACCCCACCAAGCTATCCCTTGATCCATTCCAAGAAAAATCTTCTTACAAGATCAACCAATGGCCTGTACGTTGTTAAATCCAAAGGCCACCGCTCTTGTCTGACCTATCAGCAGCACCGGATCGATCGCTCTCCTTGGAATAACCTCTTCACCTGGCATCCAGGACTTCGCTCTGCCTGGTTTTCCACCTGCTTCTCTGGTAGCTGCTGTCAGATTCCTGCTTGGCTCTTTTTCACTGCCTTAGACATTGGCAAGCACCAAGGATCAGAGTGTAAACCTTGTCTCTTTTCTTTCTACACTTGCTGTCTTGGTAGTCTTATCCAGTCTCATAGTTTTAAATTCCATTTATGTACTCTGATTACTTCCAATTTCATATTTACTTTAGTCCTCTTCCTTGAACTCCAGATTCATTTGTGTCCAAATGCCTGTTAACTCCTCCATGGGGATATTTAACAAATACTTCAAACTTAGTAAGTCCAGCACTGAATTCTTCATTTTCTTTCCCTAAAACCTGCTTCTTCTGTCATCTTCCTTATCTCAATAAATGACAACTCCATTCTTCAAGTTTCTCAGACCAAAAACCTTGAAGACATCTTTGATTTCCTTTTATCTCTCACACCCACAGCTAATTTATCAGTGAAACCTATTGGCTTTACCTTCAAAGTATTTCCAGAGTCCAACCACTTCTTTCCACTCCTACTGTTAATAATCTGGCCAAGCCATCATGATTTATTGCCTAGATGATTGCAATAACTTCCTAACTGGTCTCTACACTTTGTTTTGTATTTTTTAGCCTCTACTTTTGTTCTTGCTTCCATTCAGTCTGTTGGTAACATAACAGCCAGAGTGATCCATATAAAATCCAAGTCAGGTGATGTGAATCCTGTGCTCAAAACCTTCCAACATCTTTCCATCTCACTCAGAATAAAAGTCAAAGTCCCTGCTGCATCTCTAAGACCCCACCTGTCCTGAGCCACTTCTGTCTGCGCCCTCTGAGGATGCCCTTCCTGCTTTACCACTGGACTTTGCTGTTCTTTCACATCCAGGCACATTCTTGCCTTGGGGCTTTTTCAGTTATCTTTTCTTCTGCCTGGAAAGCTTTCCCCCACATATTTGCATGGCTCGTCCCTCCCTTAAGGGTCTTACTGAAATGTCACCTTTCTGTTTAGGCCATCCCTGAGTAGCCTGCCTAAAATTGCCCCACCCCCACCCCCCAATCCCTTCTCCTTTCCCAGCATCATCTTGAACTTAGCACTTACTGCTATTTTACATATCATGTCTTTTATTTATCTTATGATCTTCCTCTTCCACTGAATAAGCTGTAAAAGGCATGGATTTTTAAAAGTATTTCATTCACTACCGTATTTTCAGTGCCTAGAATAGTGTTTGACACCAAATAGATATTTACTTAACTGTTAACAGTTTGAGTAAGATAAAGATACAAAAGGTCTAAAACCTTTAGTTGCATGGGTGTAAGCTCTGAATAGGAAGAGTTGGATCGAATCAGTTTAACTCAGCAACCACTTCACCCTCTCAGCTTCCCACTTATCTATAAGACTGGAAAAATTAACATTTTGTTTCTCAATTTTTCTAACTGAAAATAGAGAATCATAAAGTGCCTGCCCTTTGTTATTAATACTAATGGTTAATACACATAAAGTACTGAGAACAATGTGTAGGATGGTAGATGGTGCTCAGTAAGCATGATCAGTCGTTACTCTTGTCCTAATTACTGTTACTGAAGCACTGTCCTCTCTGCTTCCATGACACCATGTGTTTCTGGTTTCCTCTTACTTCACTGGCCTCTCTGCTCCCTCCTTCACTAGCTCCTCCTCCTTTTCTGACTGTTCAGTGTTAGAGTGGGACCCAGAGCTCAGAGGTAGGCTGTCTTTCCTTTGCTGCACTTTCTCCCTACAAGGTTCCATTGGGGCCCCCTATCTGTAATACCACTCATGTTGATTACTTTCACATATTTCTCTCCAGCTCAGGTCTCTTTCCTCTCGCTTTAGACTACTATTTGCCACTGCTTACCTGGTCTTACTACTTTGTTGTCTCACAAGCATGTATTTAAATTAGCATGTCTGTGGTAGTTTTAAAAAATGGCTGTAAATTCTTTGATCACCCTTTTTTCCCCTCTATTGAGTGTGGGCTGGACCTAATGACTTACATTCTAACAAATAGAATATGGTGGAAGTGATGGTATATGACTTCTGAGACTATATGGAAAAGGCATTGTGGTCTCCTTTCTTATAAGATTCATCACTATGGGAGATCAGCTACTTGTCCTAAAGACACTCATGGAGCCCTGTGGAAAAGTCCATGTAGTGAGAAACTGAAGTCTCTTGCTTTTAGCCAGTGGGGAATGGAGGGTGGACCCTCCTGCCCTAGTCAAGCCCTCAGATGACTGCAGTTACACTTGACATCTTGTTGACAGTCGCATGAGCCACTGAGCTAGAGCCACCAGCTAAGCTGCTTCAGAATACCTTCCTTACAGAAACTGTGGTAGAATGCATACTTGCTGTTTTAAGTTGCTAAGTTTTATGGTAATTTGTTATGTGTTAAAATCTCCATCTATGACTTGTGGATTTGTCTGTTTCTCCTTTTATTTTTGTCAATTTTTTGCTTCATGTATATTGATGTCTTTCCTTCTTTTCTTTCATCCTAACAGTTTCTAAAGCTTGCTGCAGTGTATTCCGCCTTAGGGCCTTTGCACTTGACAGTCCCAGATCACAATGCTCCACTTTGGCTCTTCATGTAGCTAGCTAGCTTTTCCTTTTCCATCAGGGTCAGTTCAATTGTCATCTTCCCAGAGAGGCTGTCCTTAATTATTTGCATCTAAAACAGACAGTCTATCTTAAAATGGATAACATCTTCACTCAGTTATAGAATAAGTCCCAGCAGGGGCATTGACATAACTATACCTTCAACTCAGAGGGATACAGAGAGGAATGAGTCCCTATTCATTAGAGGAAAACCCACTAGTCTTGTATAACCAGGTCTTATTCAGCAATCTCTGAACTTCCTGCTTAGGAAACCAGATTTCAAACATGTGACCTTGTTTCCTAGCCCCTCTAGCATGTGCATATAGGTTGCTTACCTGTATGTAGATAACAAATGCTAAATACACAATAGATTGCCAAAAGGCACTTATTTGATTTTCTAATTGCATCAGAACGGCAGCTTGACCCAAGACTTAGGAGGAAAATCGGAGACTGGCCTTTGGCAATTCTTTGGCTTCGATAGTAGATTGGTGATCCTGGAGAAAGGGGTCTTATATTTTCTTCTAAAATACTAATCACTTGTTCTTCATTAAAATATACTGATCTAATGCAAAGGAAATGGAAATTGATCCTGATCCCAATTTTACTGTGCACGAATCTTTTGGCAACCATGAAAATAAAAAAATTAATTTACATAAAAGTAAAAAGAATAATAAAAAATAACATTAATGAAAATTGAAAAAGAGCCTACCAACCAAGTTTCATTTGGGGATATCTCATTGTAGTCTGGTTTAACAAAGTTTTAAATCAAAGCTCCACTCCTTAGAGGTAAAAGAAGTTTTCAACTTCCTGTCTGTATTATACAAAGGATATCCTAGATCCTCTGATCTTCCCCAAGACAACCCCACCCATGTCTCCACGGAGAGGCCCTTTGTCTTAGATGCCATTCCTTCCCTTCTGCTGTTTCCCTCTGGCTTCACCTTGAGAACTCCTTCCTCTCCTTCAAGCCTTCTGTGTGCTCTGTTTCCTTCCTCTCCCTGCCCTGACCCCCTTTCTCAGTCAGACCTGCCCTTGAATAAATGTATGCATCCTGACGTATCACTGATGGATTGTACTTAACTTTGTGTTTAGATATTTAGCATTTTGTCAGAGGATAAGTACCCTTGTAGTTAAAGTCCTCAAAATAAAATCCAACTTGTGAAATTTTATCCATCAGCCCGCTCACAGGCAAGTGCTTCTCTGGGTGGGAGAGTCTCTGAGGAAGTATGGCATATAGGAAGTACATGGCTTTGGAACAAGCAAGCTTGGGTTGATCCTCCATTTGGCCAACTAAGTGGCCCTATGTGAATTACTGATCTTCACTGAACCTTAGCTTCTTCATGTCTGAAATGAAAATTGAAATGTCTATCTCATGGAGTTATTGAGAGAATAAGGTCAGGTAATATATGGAGACCTTCTAGCACATGTTCTGACACACAGCTGGTATTCGGAAGGTGAATGCCTTTCTTCCCTACTTTTCCTTAAACCTTCAGACCTGGATCCATGTGTAACTCTGGGGAAAATATGTTCCCACCCCAGGGCAAATAATCTCTGAAGCTGAATCAGCCAAAGAGAGAAATAAAGTGGGAGAAACCAGCTTATTGCCTACAAGTGTCTCTCGTGATCCTGCTGCAAAACGGCCCCACCGAACCTCTCCAGTCCAGATATGCCCTCACTCCCCCTTGTAATCACCTATTGATAAGGAGATGGACAACCTCGCTCCACCCCTTGGAAACACGTATTGATATGGAGATGCACTAAGTGCACAGAAGAGATTCTGGAAATATTGCAGTTTTACCCACACATGGCATTTCTTAGGACCTCTGTTAAGGCTTCCATAATTACTTAGAGCTCACTAGTGTTAGAAATGGCATAAAAGTAAATGTGATTTATCCCCAGAGGAATTAATGTTTAAACAAAAGGGTATTATTAACAAGAAGCCTACATGTCAGAACATGTATCAGGGACTCACTCTGTCTTGCAAATGAGTTTCAGCCCCAGGCAAGTTCGCTGTAGATTCACTGTGACCAAAGAAATTTACAGCAGAGGGTTCTTGGGGTGAAAAGGTTATACCCAACTTTATTTCCAGGTGGCAGGTCAGTCACTAAAATCCCGTTCACTCAGAGCGAGTCTGTGTTATCACTGCTGCTTCGGATGCAGCAAGCCGGTCTCTGCCTCTGGGCCTCTCTGCACAGCCGTCCTCTGGGCCCCTCTGCACAGCCGTCCTCTGGGCCTCTCTGCACAGCCGTCCTCTGGACCCTCTGCACAGCCGTCCTCTGGGTCCCTCTGCACAGCCGTCCCGCACAGCCGTCCTCTGGGCCTCTCTGCACAGCCGCCCCGCACAGCCGTCCTCTGGGCCCCTCTGCACAGCCGCCCCGCACAGCCGTCCTCTGGGCCTCTCTGCACAGCCGCCCCGCACGGCCGTCCTCTGGGTCCCTCTGCACAGCCGCCCCGCACGGCCGTCCTCTGGGTCCCTCTGCACAGCCGCCCCGCACAGCCGTCCTCTGGGCCCCTCTGCACAGCCGTCCCACACAGACGTCCTCTGGGCCTCTCTGTACAGCCGTCCTCTGGGCCCCTCTACACAGCCGTCCTCTGGGCCCCTCTGCACAGCCGCCCCGCACAGCCGTCCTCTGGGCCCCTCTGCACAGCCG
>JAVSCE010021592.1:0-20588 GCA_032199065.1 Smutsia gigantea | reverse complement strand
AAGGAGTGTTCCAGAAATCAAAAATGCTTCCATCAAAATGGTGACTGTACCACTTTGGTCACTCTCCAACTAAAGGTTGTCCTCCAGACCACCAACTATGTGCTCTTTCAGGGTTGAGCTGCAGGCCAGGTGCTTAGTAACAACAAGTGACAACCAGTTGAATCTGCTGTTTGTGGGGGCTGGGAGCTCAAACTTTTCTAGTCACATATTCTCATGACCTCAGTTATAAAGAAAATGTTGCAGATTCTAGAAAATGCTAATGTCCTTTTTAGCTGTAAGTATTATCCTGATTGCAGTGCTTCAGAATTGCCCAACTTCATTATCTGAGCATAGCCAGCCTGACGCCTTCTTCTCAAATAGACAATTATGATCAATTAAGCACTTTCAGGCCTTATAGAATACTTAATTTTATTAGTCAATTATTTGTGCTTTGAAAGAGTTAATGGTAGCTACCCAAGCCATTATTAGAAATTAGAATGTCCCAAAATAGAAAGGCTATTTCCTTTGTGTATGGCACTGCAGTGGAAAATGCCAAGCATAGTTTTTACTGAGTTAAAGGGTGAGGGAAGGCGGGGTGGGGGAGAAAGTTACATGTAAATCATTTAGCCATTAACCTAATGGCTGGATTTATAAATCCTATTACTATAAGCCCTTTTCATTTCCATTGAGGCCTGGTGCATGCTTGATCCCACTAATGTAAAATTCATTCCGTCTAAGTGATTACTGAAGTAAGACACTTTGAGTCAATTTTAATCAGGTTGTGTGGAACTTGCCTGAGCACGATGCCACCAACGCAGTGTTCACTACGCTGTTCACTAAAGCACGGACATAGTTTGGCCGTGTCTTAATTAGCGCCCCCACCCCTGCCCCAGATGAGTTATGTGAGGAGTCAATCAGGGAACCAAATGTCTGAGCCTTTTGACATGTACATGTTTTCTGTGAGGGAAATAACATTGTAGGGGCTGAAGATACCTAGCTCCAAACCAAGAGGCAGAGAAACCTTTGGGTGTTTCTACGTCTCATGGACATGTGAATTCTAAGACACCTGAAAGCTATACTTTTAGGGCTAATTGGAACATCTTCAATAGTACTTAATATTTAAACGAATCAAAATGTCAAATTTGATGAAGTATATGGACCCTCTGCCTAGAAAAATGCATATAGATGCACATTCAAATGTTTCCTCACAGTCTCAGAGATTTTCAGATTTCTTGACCTTTAATTAATCACCTGCCTTAGTTTCAGTCTTGGTGTCTTAGGGGTTTTTTTTTCTGGGAATTTAATATTTAAGAGTATAGGCTCATACTTGAACTCTATCATGTCGGTGAGTAGATTTGGCTCGAGTGTACATTAAGGCCAGCACTACAGGCTTTCCAGGGTCCTGTGTCAGATATAATCCCAAGTATGGCAATAATGCACATAAGTTCAAGTGAAACATATGGGATGTGAGTTTCTGAACTGGAGGTTGGAATGGAGGAGGAATAGAGAGTGAGAATGTTGTGAAGGGAAGGTTTCTTTCAAGGTGGAAGCAGTGTGTTCTAAAAGTCAAAACATAAAGTGGATTCTTAAAAATCCACAAGATGAATAAAAATCTGTAACGTGAATAATTATTTTGGGACAATAAAGTAGAAGACAAGGGAGAAGTTCACTCTTCATTTTACATATTCCAAAGCATAGTTTGTGGTATTTTATGTTTTAGGTCAAAGTTAGAGCACTGTTATATTTTAGGGCAGTCATTGAGAGACACTCATCAGTATCACTAAATGTGTCTATTGGGGTGGAGAAACCTTTCAGAAAGTTTTGTTTATTTAACGTGTTTTATATTCTTTACACATGAGCTATCAGAAGGTCTATGTAAATTAAGGATTTAGAACAAAATCAGTTTATCTGGAAACAAGAGTTGTATGGGAGAGGTACCCTTCCAGTCAAGTTTATAATTAATGGACATTTATCACTGGGGTAGAAATTCATTTCTCTTGAGTGAATATTTGTTTATCTAATGTGCATTGTGTTTGAAGGTGGAATTAAAACTGATTCAGTCTCCATTTCTTGCAAGGAAAGAGCCAGCATTTAAATGTGTACTGTGTGGAACCCAAGAACGGACTAATAGTTACCAAAGGGAAAGGGACTGGGGAGGATGGGTGGGAAGGGAGGGACAAGGGGGGAAAAGGGGCATTACGATTAGCAGATGTAATGTTAGGGGGGCACGGGGAGGGCTGTACAACCCAGAGAAGACAAGTAGTGACTCTGTAGCATCTCACTATGCTGATGGACAGTGACTGTAATGGGGTTGGTGGGGGGGACCTGATGAAGGGGGTAGTGTAATCACCATAATATTGCTCATTTAATTGTAGATTAATGATATCAAAATAAACTTTAAAAAATAAAAATAAAAATAAATGTGTACTATGTGTGCACTTAATTGCTGGCTTTCATAACCAGCTTTAGGGTCCTGTTGTTGTGGAGATGCACTTAATCAATCCATGGCTTTGCTCTTAGGCAAAAGAACTGGAACACCTGTGTTTGCCTCCTTTTACCAGAGCCTAAGAAATAAATATTGAATTACTGCCATGTGCCAGGCATTGTGTTAGCTTTAATGGCTAAGACATGATCTCTGCTTGTAATTTGCAAGCTAAGGTTTTTTTTTTTTAATTGAAGAATAGTCGACATACATTATGATATTGGTTTCAGGTGTACAACAGTGATTCGACAGTTATATACATTATGAAATGCTCACCACAATAAGTGTAATTACCAACTGTCACCATGGAAAGATACCACAATATTATTGACGATATTCTCTATGCTGTACTTTTCATCCCTGTGGCTTATTTATTTTATCATTGGAAGTTTGTACCTCTTTATCCCCCTTACCTATTTCACCCATCCCCTCACTGCTCTCCCTTACGGCAACCACCAGTCATTTCTCTGTGCTTATGAGTCTGTTTCTGTTTTGTTTGTTTTTTAGATTCCATATGTAAGGGAAATCATATGGTATTTGTCTTTCTCTGACTTATTTCATTTTGTGTAATACCCTCTAGGTCCATCCATATAGTCATAAATGGCAAGATTCTGTTCTTTTTTATGGCTGAGTAATATTCCATGGTATATATACACATAACCATTATCCATTCATCTACCAATACATCTCTTAGGTTACTTCCATATCTTGGCTATTGTAAGTAATATTGTGATAAACATAGGGGTGCATATATCTTCTTGAATTAGTGTTTTTGTTTCCTTCAAGGAAGTGGAATTGCTGGGTCACATGGTATTTTTTTTTTTTAAGAACTTCCATACTGCTTTCCACAGTGGCTGCACCAATTTACATTCCCACCACCAATGCACAAGGGTTCCTTTTCTCCACATCCTGTCCCACATCTGTTATTTCTTTTCTTTTTGATAATAGCCATTATAACATGTGAGGTGACACCTCATTGTGCTGTTGATTTGCATTCCCCTGATGGTTAGTGATGTTGGCCACCTGTATGTCTTCTTTGGAAAAATATCTGTTTAGGTCCTTTGCCCATTTTTAATTGGGTTATTTGGTTTTCTGGTGTTGAGTTGGATGCATTCTTTATATATTCTGGATATTAGCCCCTTATTGGATATAACATTTGCAAATATATTCTCTCATTCAGTAGGTTGTCTTTTTGTTTTATTGATGGTTTCCTTCCCTGTGCCGAAGCTTTTTTGTTTGATGTAGCCCCACTTGTTTAGTTTTGCTTTTGTTTCCCTTGCTGGGGAGAAGTATCCTGAAAAAAATTGCTAAGACTGATGTCTAAGAGTGTACTGCCTTTGTTTTCTTTTAGAAGTTTTATGGTCTTAACATTTATGTTTTTGATCCATTTCGAGTTTTATTTTTTGTGTATGGTGTAGAAAGTGGTCCAGTTTCATTCTTCTGCATGTAGCAGTCCAGTTTCCTCAGCAGAAATTATTAAAGAGACTGTCTTTGTATATTCTTTGTATTTTCTTGCCTGTGTTGTATATCTTTGTATACTCTTGTGCATTAAAAGGATCGTTCACCACAATCAAGTGGGATTTATTCCCAGGATGGAGGGATGGTTCAGTATCCACAAATCAATCACTGTATATTCTTGCCTCCTTTTGTCATAAATTTATTTGACCATACATGGTGGGTTTATTTCTGGGCCCTCTAGTCTGTTCCATTGGTCTATGTGTCCATTTTTGTGCCAAGGCCATATTGTTGTGATTGCTATAGCTTTGCAGTATAGTTTGAAATCTGGGGGCATGATACCTCCAGCCTTGTTCTTCTTTCTCAAAATTACTTTCATTGTTTGGGGTATTTTGTTGTTCCATACAAATTTTAGGATTATTCTAGTTCTGTGGAAAATGTCATTGGTTTTTGATAGGGGTTACATTGAATCTATAGATTGCTTTGGGTACTATGGACATTTTAACAATATTAATTCTTCCAGTCCATGAGCACAGTATATCTTTCCATTTATTTATATTTTCTTCAGTTTCTTTCATCAATGTCTTACAGTGTTCAGAGTACAGGTCTTTTACTTTCTTTGTTAAATTTACTCCTACGCATTTTATTCTTTTTAGATGCAGTTGTAAGTGGGATTGCTTTCTTAATTTCTCTTTCTGCTAGTTTGTTATTAGTGTATAGAAATGCGATAGATTTCTATATATTGATCTTGTAACCTGCAACTGTAGTTACTTCATTTATTAATTCTAGTAGATTTTGGTGACGTCTTTAGGATTTTCTATATATGGTATTGTGTCATCTGCAAGTAGTGGCAGTTTTGCTTCTTACTTACCAATTTAGATGCCTTTTATTTCTTTTTGTTGTCTGATTGCTGTGGCTAGGACTTCCAGTACTTTGTAAAATGAAAGTGGTGAAAGTGGATCCTTGTCTTGTTCCTGATCTTAGAGGAAAAGCTTTTGGCTTATCACCATTAAATGTGATGTGAGCTGTGGGTTTGTCATATATGGGGCCTTTATTATGTTGAAGTATATTCCCTTCATACCTACTTTGTTTAGAGTTTTTATCATGAATGATGTTGAAATTTGTGAAATGCTTTTTCATCTGATCATATGGTTTTTATCCTTTTATTTATGTGGTACATCACATTGATTGATTTGTGGTTATTGAACCATCCCTGCACCCCTGGGATAAATCCTACTGGTTTGTGATGAATGGTCCTTTTAATGTATTTTTCAATCAGTTTGCTAATATTTTGATGAGGATTTTTGCTTCTATGTTCATCAGAGGAAATTGTAATTTTCTTTTTTTGTAATACCTTTATCTGATATATCAGGGTAATGTTGGTCTTGTAGAATGAATTTAGAACCATTTCTTCCTATATTTTTTCTGTTTTTTTGGAATAGTTGAGAAGGATAGGTATTAATTCTTCTTTCAGTGTTTGGTGAATTCACCTGTGAAGCCATTTGGTTCTGGACTTTTGTTTGTTAGTTTTTTAATTTCGGATTCAATTTTGTTGCTAGTAATCTGTTCAGATTTTCTATTTCTTCCTTGTTCAGTCTTGGAAGATTATATGTTTTAGTAATTTATCTGTTTCTTCTAGGTTGTCCAATTTATTGGCATGTAATTTTTCATATTAGTCTGTAATAATACTTTTTATTTCTGTGGTGTTTGTTGGTAGTAATTTTCATTTCTGATTTTATTTTTTTAAGTTCTCTCTTTTTCTTGATGAGTCAGACTGAAGGTTTATCAATTTTGTTTATCTTTTCTAAGTGGGCTTTGTTCTTTTTCTAGTTCCTTTATGTTTAAGGTTAGATTGAGATTTTTCTTGTTTCTTGAGGTAGGTCTGTGTTGCTATAAACCTCTGTCTTAGAATTGCTTTTGCTACATCCCAAAGATATTGAACTGTTGCTGCTGTGTTTCTATTTTCATTTATCTCCAGGTATTTCTTTATTTCCTCTTTGATTTCTTTACTGACCCACTGGTTGTTTAGCAGCATGTTGTGTAGCCTTTATGTTTTTGTGTTTTTTCCAGTTTTTTTTTCCTTGAAGTTGATTTCTCATTTCATATGGAATGTTATTAGATCAGTCTTCCAAAATTTATTGAAACTTGTTTTGTAGCCTGACCTGTGATCTCTCCTGGAGAATGTTCCATGTGCACTTGAAAAGAATGTGTTTTCTGTTTTTGGGTGGAATATTCTGTTAATATTTTGGGTGAATATATATCTATTAAGTCCATCTGGTGTAATGTGTAATTCAAAGTCACTGTTTTCTTATTGATTATCTGTGTGGATCTATCCACTAATATAACTGGGGTGTGAAAGTCCTTTATTATTACTATATTACTGTCAGTTTCTACCTTTATGTCTGTTAATATTTATATGTTTAGGTGCTCCTGTGTTTAGTGTATAGATACTAACAATTGTTAAATCCTCTTGTTGGATTGATTTATTTATCTTTACATAATGCTCTTTTGTTAGAGTCATAGGAATGATAAAAATATTGCTGCCCAGCTTTTTTCTTTTCTATTTACATGGAATATATATTTTCATCCCTTTACTTTCAGTCTATACGTGTCTTTAGGTCTGAAGTGAAACTTTTATATGCAGCATATAGATGAGTCTTGTTTCTTTATCCACTCAGCCACCCTGTGTCTTTTGACTGGAACATTGAGTCCATTTACATTTAAAGTAATTATTGATGAGTATATACTTACTGCCATTTTGTTAATTTTTTTTAGTTGTTTTTTGTAGTTCTTCTTTGTTCTTTGTTTATTCTCTTGCTCTCTTCCCTTATGACTGATCGCTCTCTTTTGCACTATGCTTGGACTTAGTTCTCTTTATGTTTTTATGTGTCTATTATATGTTTTTGGTTTGTGGTTACCAAGAGGCTCGTATATGACATCCTAAGTATATAACAGCCTATATTAAGTTGATGGTTGCTTAAGTTCAAATATGTTCGAAAAGCATTACATTTTTCTCTTGAGGTTTGAATTTCATTTGAATTTCATTTCAAAGAGTACTTTTCAGAAAGAACACTGGCAAAGTGTGAAGAATGGCTTGGAAGATAATGATGCTAGAGATAGGTACGTTAAGTGAGTTGTGAGGGCCTGAAGGTGGGGTAGCACATTGGCAGGAGGTGCCACACTGGAAAAACACAGTCCCATATGAGACTTCTTAGCTCATTGATTTAGAATGGAAGTCAGCCCTTTATTTTACTTGAAGGCTCTTGGATGGGCCATTTATTATGTTTGGAGCTGGTGAGGGTTTGGAAGAGATGGATTTGGTTTAGAAAGAATGCTTGTGGAACAGACAGACAATATGGGCCTGGAGAGAGAATGTTGGGTTATTAGCATAGTATCACTGACTCCAACCAGGGGCAATTCTGACCCCAGTAAACATTTGGCAGTGTCTGGAGACAATTTTGTTTGTCACACTAGAGAGTGTGGGCACACCCGTGTGCATGTACATGCATGCTGCTGGCATCTAGTGGGGACAGCCCCCCATGACAAAGAATTATCTAGCCTAAACTGTCAATAGTGCCAAGATTAAGAGACCCTGATGTACATATGTAGATGTGTATATATTCTTGGGGTGAGGGGGTTTCAACAGAAGGTGTTGGATGTTTTTATGTACTGTAAATATACCCACTTATGTATATTAAGTGCATAGAGATGTGTGCAGATAATTTGTGAGAGTTCACATATTGCTAGTTAGTTTATGATTGCATAACCCTCAAAAACAACCTAGAATATGAATATATATATTCTTGTAATGCCAGTTACCTTTGCTGGATATATTTGTGCCTCTTTTCCTACTACTAAAGAAATGAATGTGGTTGAAAGACAAAACAACCAGATATAAGGAAGAGATATTTCTACGTGTTGAATTTGAATTCTAGATTTTTAGATGTGGGAGGAATCCTAACCTCTTCATTTTGTATATGAGGATGCTCAGACCTAGAGAGGGAAAACCAGCTTGTTTGCAAATCACTTAGCTAGTAATTGGCAGTTTAAACCAGTACTCAGATTTCAGACCCCTGACTTTTTTTAAAGTTCATATTTGTATGTTTTATCTTTGCTAAACACTTTTTCAGTATAGAGGTCTTTTATTCTCACCTAGCTCAGGGAACTAGGTGGTAGCAATATCCCAGCTGTAAAGAAGATAAAACTAAGATTTAAAGACGGTAATGAACCCAGTTGCATGGGAATGTTAAGTGGTGGAGGCAGAAAGTAGGGTGCTTTATTAAATCCATAGCCTGTGCCCTTGAACATCTTACAGAGAAGACATACATCAAAGAATATCATGGAATAGGAAAATAGGAAAAAGGCAGCCTGATATAATGAGGATGAAATAAATGTTCACCAAGTGGGAGAACTGAGTAACACTGAGTCCTGCTTGGAAACTGCTGAAATTGGGACTAGGGAAAGCTTAGGTAGTGGTTGGATTACCAAATATCATAATATTTATATTTCTTCTACTTTTCTCTCCCCTATCCCTCAAAACCATGCATTTTGCCACCCTTATTATGCTAATTTTTTAAACCATTCCAGTTTATTTCTAATTTTACTCATCAGGAACAGAAGAGTCCTAAAGCCCTGAGATTGCCGTCATCATTCTGTTCGTGGATTCTTTTTTTAGAATTTGACCTTATCCAGCATTTTCTTAACTTGTAGCATTTCTGTTGTGTTTAGTATCTGCGTCATATACTATCATATACCAAAGTGGGTTTCTTCTTAGTAGATACCACTGTAATGGACGTAAGCTTTTGGAATAGGAGCTTGAAACTTTTGAACTGTGGAAAGTTGTTGTTTTCTCTCATTTAATATTAGTAAGTACTTTTTTCATCTGTGATAACGTCTAAAAACATTCCATAACCTGTGAATGCGGGATGCCAGCATTCTGTTTTAACAAAAAATAAAGACCCTGGCTTTATCCTGGCCTTGTTAGGAGAATCTGTAAACACACACCTCAGTCGTAGTTGGTCTTCGGTTGCTGCTCTTGTTAACCCTGGCTTAGGAAACATTCTCTTTCTGCTTGGCAAACAGCATGGTGGGTGTATTCCTGAACAAACTGTTTTCTTTAGGAAACAATTTTTGAAACGCACTTTACATTTCCTTTTTAGTTCCCACTCCCCCTTCCAAGGCTCACATTGGGGTTAAAACCCCTTTCCGTGTTATTTGAATTATTGCTCTCCCCACCCCAGCCCCACTCCTATCCTGTTTCCCCCTCCTCTTTTCCCCGAACGGCACTGTTCTGCAAAGCCTGCAATGATTGATATGATGGCAGTGCTGTCATTCTTTTTAACCAAAAAAAAAGTCATTTTTGTTCTAGTTATTTTAATAGAGTCCCATTAAAGATGTATTGCTGACTGAAATATCGGCATGAAGGGCTCTCACTGAGCTGAGCCCAGGAATTAAGAAGTCAGGAAATCGGCTGCTGCATTGCAAGAGAGCCTTGTGTGACACCGAATCTCCTGATTGGGGAGATCATTACTGCTATTATGACTCGACTTGCGTAGGAATTTTAAATTCCATCTGAATGTCAGTAATAACCCTCTTAGCAAATTATCCTGAATAAAATCACGAAGGCATTTTATATAATAGGTGTTGAATTACTGGATAGATTTGCTAATTAAATACTCTTTGTTCTGCTGCAGTTGACATTACAGGGTAAGATCTTGAACAATTATTCTCAACAGCTGTACTTTGTTAAGGGAAAAATTAACCACAAAGTTTATTTTTTTACACTTGAAGTTGGCAGATTTTTGAAATGTGCTTGAAAAAATTCCATCATCCAATTGGTAATGAGTAGATAAATATGCAGGTGTTGCTGTGAAATCAGATAACTGCAGACTGCCTTATTAATGAATTTAGCAAGCCTATATAGCCCTGTTTTCTAGCTGTTGGCACTTATAAAATGATATTCAGTTGGAACAGGTAGCTTTAATATTAGGCTTTTCACTTGAACTTATGGATGGCCATTTTTAGTCACTGTTCCTTGTGTCCAGTAAACCTTTCTAGATACTTGTGGCTTTTTAAAAAAATACATTTCCTTAATGGGAAAAATATCTATAATGTTTAAGTTGTTGACTGTTGGCTTCTGGAACATTCATGTGATAGGGACTTTTTAACAAGGCTGAGACATAATGAAAAGAAAATGAAGCATAAGGTTCAGCTTCTAGATCAAGGTCTTGGCTATCTCTGTTACTTTGGGCACAATTGCAGAGCCTAATAATATTCCTCATCTGTAAAATGGGTTTATAATACTGCCTACTCCTTAGGATTATTCATTCAACATTCTACAAATATTCATTAATAGCTACCATGTACTGGGCACTCCTCTAGATACTAAGAATTTGTTAGCCCATAGGATATCCAACAGCTGAGCCCTCCCCAGTGAGCAGTTTGAATTGAGGGCAGCTTTGGAATGGTCTTCTTCATTAGCATTTGGGTAAGCATTGGTCTGGGGAGGGCTCTGTGGTACCCACCAACTAGGACTGCTGAATGAAGAAGCATGAGAGGTCAAGGTCACACTGGTTGTGGGTTGTCTCTACTGAAATGACTGAAGAGTTGATGAGCTGTGGTAAGGACCTTGAACATGAGACAGAATATTGTCATCAGCTGTTGAGGTCCACTGGAAAGATGGTGATTAAAACTATCGTCAGAAATTGCTACAGCCTATATAGAGAGCTACTTGGCTATATATCAAAAATTGAAAACCATGTAACCTTTGGCCCAATAAATCCTCTTGTAGGGGTTTATCTTGTTACTGACAGATTGGCAGGTTACATGCATGTCAGGATTACTTGTTGAAGTGTGGTTATAAAGGCAAAGATTAGAAAAACCTACGTGTTCATTAATAGAAGCACTAGATAAACCATGTTCAAGCCACATGGTGGAATACTATGTAGTCATCAAAAAAGAGTAAGGCAGCTTTTTATGTGTGGATATGGAATTATCTCTAAGATAAAGTTTAGGTGAGAAAAGCAGTTACAGCATATATAGTCTTAGAGTTTGCTTTGTCTTCTACCATTTCTGTGCAAAACATCTACCAAGAGGTTTCTGCCACCAAAGAGAAAATCATTTTGGTGGCAGCCTTCAGATTATGTGTGGAAATGGTTGTGAGTTGGTGGCAGGAGTGAATGGGGGTGGGTGATGAATCTGAAAGGTGAAGGTTTCCAGTTCACAGTGCAGGTGCAATCAAGGGTGACATAGTAGGTTTGGTTCACGGAGTGAAAGAAGAGTAGAAGACATCGGTGACTGCATGTGTGGTGTTGCAGAGAAAGATTGACAGATTGCTCCTGAGGTATTTTACTCAGATAACAGTTACCTTGTGGAGTGTCTGTTGTGATGAGGAAAGCTAAGCCTAGCAAGGTGGAAGGAGCAGAGGGTGAAGAGAACTTCTGATAAGTACTGCTGTCCTCATTATGATTAACTTGACTTGGGTTGATCTCATTATTGCCCTTTTCCCGAAGGAATTGTCAGGTATTCTCCCACAATGCATTTCCCTGTAATTTAAATATTAAAAAATGAAGGTGAAGTGGAGGAGAGAGTGAATGTTTTTTTATGAGTTAACTGAATTTTAGTGCCTAGTAAGAAAAGTAATTGGGATTACTATGAAACCTATCAGTCAACTAGGAAACAGTTTTCTGAGTGCCTGTTGTATGTGGCCTGGAGTGAGGCACAAACATGGGCTCTGACCTCCGGGAGCTTCTGGTCTAGTTGGGGAGGGGACAAACTGTCAAATGAAAACTGTTTTCAGAATGGGATTACGACGATTATCCTAGGCGAATGGTCCTTAACATTGCCTGCGACATAGGAGTCATCTTAAGAGCTTTTTCAAAAAATTGCAGGGCCAAGTATTGGTAGTTTTTAAAGATCCCCAGGCGATTCCACTGTACAGCCACTATTAAAAGCACTGGTTAGCCTAATCCTGTTCACCACCACCCACCATCCCCAGGTAGGGGAAGGGCTTCCTTCCCCAAGAGCATAGGACAATGAACTCTTGAACAAAATTGGGGGACAGTAATAGAGAGGAGAGGAGAAGGCAATGGAAATGGATAATGCTTTATGTGAAAAGAATACTCTTAAGGTCAGGATTCATAGGACTGTGTAATGTATGTCTCTAGTCTTACAGCTGTCTGGGCCTAGGGACAAGATGTTTGTTTGTCTTCATTCACTGAATGTTTATTGAGCCCCACCTTTGTATTGGGTGGTGTGCTAGCTTAAGGGAATATAGTGAAGATCTACTCTCAGCACTTAAGAAATTTAGAGAAGAAATTTAAATCTAGTGCATATGTATTTTTTTTTTTTACTTTTTAAAATCCTGAATACCATGGGTAAGAAGTGCCAGATTTAAAATGCTCTGTCAAGCTTTTTTGTTTAGCCATGCGGTTCTATTTAAATATTAGTTATGAGAATTGTTTGCCTTTTTGCCATATTATAAGGGGGTATTTTTATTATGCATGTTTATTTAAGATAGATCTTTACAATAGATCTGCTTAAGGATCTCTTAAGTATCAGAGGCAAACTTATTTTTTGATTATGTTGATGTTACTGTTATTTTGAGGGTTGTAGTTAGAAAACCATCAAAAGCTTTGAAATAAATGGAAATGACAGATCACTGGGTTACTTATCTCTGTGTGCTTGTATTTATGTTTTTGTAACTATGTAATGCATTAATCTTGACTTTTTGTTTCATTTAGATTTTGATGCATACAAAAGAGATGGTACAGAAGGTAATGCTGAGCATTTTCATCATATAAGGACCCTTAAATGTCATAACCTGGTGACGTTTTTGTAGTCAAGGAAAATTGTAGACCAAACAGACTGGAAATGGCTTCTTAGGATGCCTAGTTTACGTTTATAATCCCTCCTAATGGATTATAGCTTTTTTCTTTTACTAACACTGATATGATCTAGCCGCTGCTTGAAGCCTATATGTGAGTGTTTCAAGCAAATTAGTAACAGTGCTAATTAGAGTTTACTTCCAGGCCTTTATACTGTATGTGCTCTAGTGTTGTTTGTTATGATTGATTTTTTTGGCACTCTTCATATTCTACTAAATACTGTTTGAAACTGTTAAGAATTTAATATGGATTTGTGCCCCTGAATTTTAAAAACCCATTATGTTTCTGCTTGATAAATTGCCATGACTACTAAACTTATGGTACAGTGGGTAAATTTAGACCCCCTTTCTTAGTCTCTTAACTTCCTTTCTATTATTCAATTCTACATTTTATTTCAGTTGAAAATAAACATTCCCCTTGTTACTTTACTCTGTTCTAAGAAAATTAGGTAGATTTTCTTAATGTGATAGTGTTTGCCTTTCTAGTTTATTGGGGCTTAACTTTTGATTGTACCCCCCCCCCCGGCAATATGGATGAAAACAAACATAAACTTTTGAAAAATCAGTGGAACCTGTAATTTCTGTAATAATTATGGAAAGTCTTCAGTTTCATTGTTTATAATGGTCACTGGATTTTTGTTGTTAATTTTTATAATTTTTGCTTTTCATTAGATGAATCTTGAAGTTATTTATGGAGATACAGATTCAATTATGATAAATACCAATAGCACCAATCTTGAAGAAGTATTTAAATTAGGAAACAAGGTAAGATAATATGATGAAATGACCTACTTTGTGAATTCTGTTTTAACATGGAACCTCATAAATCCACATATATGTATGTGTGCTTCTGAAAATTATAAATTTAGTGCCTTTCAATTCTTCATCTTTTTGTTTTTCTTAATTTCTATTCCAAGTGTTTGTTTTGGGGGCTAAATTCAAAGGAAATTCTTTTCCCTTAAGTAATTTGTACATTTTTCCTCTGAAAACAGTCTAAGTATGGTAAGCTTAAGATGTGATTATGTTAGTACTTATCATATTGTCATTCGTAAGGAAAGTATGGCTCTAGTGGTATTCAGGTGCATATATACACTGATAGATATGGATAAATGCCTAGCTACATACCTATGTACATATATACACATCTACAGTTTTTACGGTAGTACTTAAAATGTATTTGAAAAGGCAAGGGGACATTCAAAAGTAATGATATGTAAACTATTTGCAGCTCACAATCAGCAGCTGTCCTCCCCCAACTTTTTATTATGAAAAGTTTCAAACATACAGAAAAGGTGAAACTATAGTACAGTTATCATTTGTATGTCCGCCACTTTACTTAGACTTAACAATTGTTATTTGTACATACATACAAATACTTATATATTTGTATATAGCAAGTGTTTCTTGAGCAGTTGCTATGTTAAGATAGTGTCCCAATAAACTAAAAATAAGATATCATCTTACAAAACAACAACTTCCTGCCTTTGTTCCCTGAAATGTGTGAAATTTGAACTATAGACTTCACTTGAGAGCACTTGGCATATTTTCCTCACATAGGACCTTGAAAAGCTGTGTGTTTTTTATTGAGGCGATGGTCTGTGCCTTGACTCTGAATAAAGAGCAGGTGATTGTTTAATATACTGTTATTTCCTTAGTCAGGGTGCTGTGGGAAGAACAGGAAGATCTTAGACATTATTTAAATAGTCAAAGTTTAACTTACTTATTTCTGGCCACATATCTACTTGTTGGACTATTTAATTTCTAACTTACTAGTTTGAAGGTAAGTACATATGCATACAATTTTTAGATTTCGAAAGCACTGTTTCTTAATTTTCATAAATTTTCTGGGGCTAATTCTACCAGTTCTGTCCTTTGGTTAAGTGAGATGATATTTTTGTATGATTGTCTTTTTTTTTTTTAGTCTGTTTGGGTCCCTATGCTCATTCAATATTTTTGCAGACTATGCTATCCAACATAACATAGTGTTGTGTATAACCAGAGTAAATGCATTCTAATCTGTGTGAATTCAAGTTCTGTTTAGATTAACTCTTGGGAATTTGTATAGCATAGTTGTCTTCTCCCTATTAGATGTCTGAGAAGGTAATGTCAATGGCTGAAATTTTCTCAGGTCAAAAATGAAGTGAACAAGTTGTACAAACTGCTTGAAATAGACATTGATGGTGTTTTCAAATCTCTGCTACTGCTAAAGAAAAAGAAATATGCTGCTCTGGTTGTTGAGCCAACGTCGGATGGGAATTACTTCACCAAACAGGAGCTGAAAGGATTAGATATAGTTAGAAGAGATTGGTGTGATCTTGCTAAAGATGCTGGAAAGTAAGTTCAGCTTTCATTTTTGCTTTTGTTGTTTGTGTTTAAAAAATCCAAGCATTCGTGATGTGGAGAATACCTGTGATTCTGCCAAGCACAAGGACACAACTTCTTTTTTGTTATTATTGTTATTGCATGTTAGCAATTCTTACTGTTTGGTGCGGAATTCTACAGTTTTCATTCAGTGATGTGAGGGGAATTTTTGTCCTCCACTCAGGAGATGCTTGCTGGTAAGATACATCTTCTGAGTTTTAACTTGTGGTGAGGTAAACCTTCACGTTTTAGATCCTGACAGAGTTGGTTTCGTTGATATTGGCTTGCTTTTGTTTTGTTTTGCTTTACTGTTCCTATTGGAAAGTGCCTTGTGTTGCGCTCCTGAATCTTCCTAGAGCCTCTTTAGGAACATAATTATTAAGGTGTCCCTGTGTTGCAGCTTAAAATGTTCTGGGATTCAAAGTGGGCCATGGAGTGAGATTTTGTTCCCACCCCATAGCATTTGCATGTTAAGAGTCTTTCTAATCTCGGGTTAATTTAAAAGCTAGCTGTCCAATACCAAATGCACCTCAGACATAATAAATGTAGTAACTGACTCCTTAGCTTTGTGTCCGAGACTGAAGATTGTGATAATAAGACCTGTTTGGGTTTTTTTTTTAGGATCACATTAATTTATAAAGCACTTGTTTTAGAAAAGCTAATCTGTAGGTCCTTAATGTACCATCTTTCCAGATACTCCTTTTTGTGAACCTGAGCAATTCTGAAAATAGAAGAATTTTTTTCTTTAAAGCAAAATTTTAAATTGATTTTGATATTGCTGAATATCAGCATTTTTTACTTGTTTTGCAGTCTTCCTCTTGCTTTCAAGTTGGGAGATTGAGCAATTGTTGCTTCTGCAAAACTACTCTTGATTAGGCAAAGTTGATCATCTGAGTACAGGTCACTGTTAGCCTCTTACAAAATGTAGCTTGAAATGCTTTATTGCCCCCAAATGTACCCAAAGATGAAACTACTTTGTATAGACTGCCGATTAGAGTGTTCTCTTCAGCTTTGTGTTTTCTAAGAAAAGATGCATCATAATAGAAGTAAATTTCTCTGAGTTAGAAATGTATTAGTAATTAAAGCCATACAAATGTTTTTGTCAGGGTTCTTTTTCTGACAAATTATAACGCAGCTGTCAAACCCTTGCTCTGCATTTTCTCAGAAATGGATAAAATATTGGCTTCCTTACTCCTTTTTCTTTTTTTCCTTTTTTTTTTTTTGAGAGGTTCTGATAAAATAAGATGAAGTTTTTGAGGGGCAGCATAAGGTTAGAGAACACTGAGCAGTATAATGAAGCTGAAGAAAGAAAAGGTTGAAATTTTTAAAAAATTTGTGTTAAGAACTTTGTATTTCTACTTACCTAGCTAATGGTGATCTCAGGCAGAGAGGGTATCTTGATATCAGAGATAATATCTTGGTGCTTTATGAGGAAACTGAAAATACCTGTCTTCTAAAATTTTAACCTATGAGTAGAATATAACTTTGTGAATTTTGTAATTTCATAAAACTATGATGGAACATATACCTTTCTCCGTCCACATTTTGTATGAAGCATTAGCTGCCTCATAAAAAATGGTCTGTGTGTTTAAGGGCAAACCTGACATTCCAAGGTTGATAAACCTTTGGTAGAGTTAATGTTAAAAAACAAATAGTAACGGCCTTTTGGACATTAACCCTCATGTTAGCTTTTAGTATGGTCTTGCCCACATGTTAATCTAATGGCATTTATCTTCCTTTTCTCTCCTTTATTAATAAAGTATGATATTAAAAAAATGAATCCCTCTCTTTTTTTGCAGCTTTGTCATTGGCCAGATTCTTTCTGATCAAAGCCGGGACACTATAGTGGAAAACATTCAGAAGAGGTTAATAGAAATTGGAGAAAATGTGCTAAATGGCAGTGTCGCAGTGAGCCAGTTTGAAATTAACAAGGTAAATGTAGCATTTTTTGCTGAGCCCAGCTGCTGCCATGTGTTTTTCACCTCCTTCAGATAGTTGAAGAACCACCACATCCTTGCAATTGAAATAAATTCTAGCTGGTGATGAAAGCTGCTTAACAACTATCTCACAGATTGAATATTAGCATACCACGCCTCCTCTTCCAGTCACTGGTACTGCTGTGGCTGTTGCAGGGGCCTTCTCTCTCTATTCTTTAATTCGTGGAAGCCTTGTTTCTAGAGGTTCTATGGACTGATAGCATTGCTGTTGCAGGGGCTAGAGAGTATTATTAGGTTCTTAATAGTCCTCCTAAGTTACAGTTGTTTTGGGGTGCAGGCCTGTAAGCATGGAAACAGAAAGAGAGATAGTGGGAGTGTGTTTGTGTAACCTCACAGAAGGCGATCCTTAGAGTTACTGTAACCAGAAGGCTTTTTGGGGCATAGTTATTTAGAATTAAGATGATGATAGCACTTTCAGTATTTTTCAAGCACTTGAGCTTTTTTTTTTTTTAAAACTATATATGTACTTTCTGGATAGTCATTAGTTGTTGAAAATAGGGAATACTTTTTCTTACCTAATTTGAAAAATAAACTCTTGGTTTCCAAAGTGCGGTGTCATACAAAATGTTAGGTTACAGGTTTCTTTTTCTCATTTAAAAAAGTACCCTTACATATTTAGAAGCTCATTTTGCAAGTACATTTTACCCATTTTGTGATAAATAGATTTCGTTGTCACAGCTCATATAAAAAAGAATTTTAATGTAAAAGAATCTAATGATGACATTAAATGAAGTGTTAGAATTAAACTCAATTCATAATACTATATGCTAAGTAATGCTTGTCATTTTTGCATGTTTCCTTACTCTGAAAAACATTTTTACATTACAGAAGTTACAATATATATTATTTTGAAATCTATTTTCACTTAACATAAACAGATTTTTCCACCTTTCTATATTACCTTAAAAACCATCATGTTAATCTTATATTTCACCATACATCTTTATTTAAAATTTTTGTTTGTTTTACATTGTTTACTTTTGCTTTTGTAGATAACTGCATTGAACACCTGTGTTCATTTAATTTTTACTTTTGGATGAATTGCTTTCTTAGTTGAGGTTCCTTGAGGTGAACTATTTGAGTCAAAAGATAAGAATATCTGTATGGCTTTTGCCGAATTGCTTTGCAAATTGATACCAATTAACAAAATGTGTGTGCCAGTTTCACCACAGATTTGCTTATATTGATTGGTGATATTTCATTGGTGATTTTTACATAAAACATTGCTACTATTATGGATATGAAGTGATATTTCACCATTGGATTTAGTTTGTAATTCTTTGATTCCTAGAGAGTAAGTATTTTCTATGCATATCCTTACAGTTTGTGTTTATTCTTAGGTAAGTCATTTGTTTCCTACACCTTAACTATGGTGTCTTTAATGTTACAAAAGACATTCATTTATACATGAAAAGTACAAAAAAATAATAAATATTATAAGAGGATATGCATTTTGGCCCTAGCTCTTTAAGTGATATACCTGTTGGCATGGAATCACTGGGGAATCTAGAAAGTGGTTTCCTTTCAGATTTTGTTTGGTCTCTTTCCCAAAATTACGTGAGTAAGAGTTAGGACTTTAGTCTTCCGCTGATCAGTTTTGCATCAATTCTGCAGATTTTATCCCTGACAGGTCTACCTTCTTAGACATGTGGGCCCTCCATAGCAAGGGGTTCGAGGCTTGAGTGTGAAAGGCTGAATCCAAACATGACTACGTTATTGGCAAAATAACACTGGGCATATGTCCTCTAGGGTAGTAGGCCCACACTGTCATCTTCTCTTATGAATGACAACATATTATTACTGGTGTGCAGAGAAACCTAGTGTCGTAAACACAATCTCTGAGCTCTGATGAACAGTCTACGGACTTGGTATTTTTAAGTTTTTCTTATCGAAATTTTAAAACTTAACAAAAGTAAAGAGAATAGTATCACAAACCCCCATGTATCCATCACTCAGCTTCAGTCATTTTCAACTTCAAGTAAAATATTATTATTGTTAGTAACAATAATCGTTACTACTTAGTGTGATCAGGGCTGTGCGTATGTTTTTCTGTGGTGAAACTGGCACCGTTACTCTTACATTCTCTGTTTCACTTGGCATAGGAGCTGGCAAATAATAGTTGTTCAGTGAGCATTAAAAGAGTTCATTTGTTTGTTTAATCATCCATTCATCAAACATGGAGTACCTCTTATGTCCACAGTACTAGATTCTGGGATATAAAATGGAATAAGCAAAGCATGGTCCACATTTTTTATTATTTTGCTATCATTAATGCACAATTATATGAACAACATTATGGTTACTAGACTCCCCCTATTATCAAGTCCCCACCACATACCCCATTACAGTCACTGTCCATCAGCATAGTAAGATGCTCTAGAATCACTACTTATCTTCTTTGTGTTATACTGCCTTCCCCGTGTGCCCCCCTCTACATTATACGTGCTAATCGTAATGCCCCTTTTCCCCTCTTACCCATCCCTTCCCACCCATCCTCCCCAGTCCCTTTCCCTTTGGTAACTGTTAGTCCATTCTTGGGTTCTGTGAGTCTGCTGCTGTTTTGTTCCTTCAGGTTTTTCTTGCATGGTCCATATTTTTAAGATGCTATTGGTCTATCAAAGACATTTACTGTGTCATGTTCTTACACTTTTTTATAAAGAATTTCTTCAGTGTTGATGTAAGTATAGTAACTTCTGATGAAAAGACTGTGTATGTCATATTATTCCTGTCTGTTTACAGCAAGCTGTTTATATGTCAAAGGTGATGTGTCCTGATTAGCATTTGTCTGAATACCTGTAGTATTTAAAACTTGTGAGCAATTCCGTTTTTACACTTTATCATTTCAAAGGAGAGTGGAATGGAGGGGTCCATGTATGTGACTGGTTGTGGATGGTCTTACGACATGATAGCTATATGTCTGTTTATGTATCTATCTATATATTTGTTTTGTGATATTGGTAGGG
The DNA here is from genome assembly GCA_032199065.1 of Smutsia gigantea. Classification (NCBI taxonomy): domain Eukaryota; kingdom Metazoa; phylum Chordata; class Mammalia; order Pholidota; family Manidae; genus Smutsia; species Smutsia gigantea. The sequence goes on along the minus strand of JAVSCE010021592.1, from coordinate 467 downwards.
CTTGAAAATGGTAGGTTAGCCTAGGATGGAGGAGTAAAATAGTGGGATTTACCTTTGCAGAGATTTTAGCCTTTTGACAAACACTGTGTGTGGTTTTCTGAACTACCGCAATTTGAGCTTACATATATTTCATAAAGTAACAAAATATTTCACAGCTGATTTGTATAGTCCTGGCAACTTGAACCTAACCACCAGGAAGCATTTATTTAAAAAAATCAGGCCTTCTAAAAGTAGCTCATGAAATCCCCCAAATAGCCCCAATCTAATAATTGGAAAGTATGTCAGGTGAAATTCACAATTTTTTTAACATTGCCCTTAAGTATAGTCAGTTGAAGAAGATAATGGTTTTCTTAAGTAGAATTATATTGACAGGGGTTTCTATACAGTATTACCCATCCGGGTCGATCAAGACTTCACATAATGCAGGTTTGAGGAAATTCAAATACTTGGAGAGTTTCCTGGGCCTT
>JAVSCE010021589.1:0-71284 GCA_032199065.1 Smutsia gigantea | reverse complement strand
TGAACCTCGGCGGCTGCCGTGTGTCCATTACGTGGCAGCTGCCGGCACCCGCCAATCCTCGGTGCCCGCATCAGCCCCTTCGGGTGGCGCAGACGGAAGAGGCGGAGCTGAGGCGGCGGCGGCTGAAGAGGCCGCGGTGGCGCCAGCGGCGGCTGCTCAGGAGGCCGCAGTCCCGGTCCTGGCTTCGGCCCCAGCTCCACCATGGTGACGCTCGCTGAACTGCTGGTGCTTCTGGCCGCCCTCCTGGCCACGGCCTCTGGCTACTTCGTCAGCATCGACGCGCATGCCGAGGAGTGCTTCTTCGAGCGGGTCACCTCGGGCACCAAGATGGGCCTCATCTTCGAGGTGGCCGAGGGCGGCTTCCTGGACATCGACGTGGAGGTGCGGGCGCGCTGCCCCCGGCCGAGGCGGGGTCGCGCGGCCTTTCGGGGGTTGGCGGCGCCCTGGACCTCCGGGGCGCGGGGAAAGGAAGCCGCTGTCCGAGTTCTGGGAGGGGCTGGGGCCGCTGCCGGGCCTGCCCCGGCTACCCCCAACGGCCCTTTTTCCCGGGGCCGCCCGGAATCCGTGTCCTGGGATTTTCTCGGGTTACGGAGCCGTAGCTTAGTTGCTCTGGGTTCTCACCTTGAAAGACGGGGTCCCCCTGGAACCTGTCGCCGAGCTTTGCGCCCACCACGCGCCGTGTGTCAGCTCCCGGCCCAGAAGGCGCCTCGGTTAGCTGGTGGCAGGTCCTATCGGGACAGCAGCTGCATTTTTTCAAGTTACGGATTAATGTTGGAATGTGACATGGATACTTTTGGAAAAGTAAAGTGAAAGCTATTTAGGAATGCTAGGTACACGTTCGTTTTGTTTTTCTTTATTTTTAATAGAAACTGAGTGTTTCATACAAATCTCCAGATACCTCGTTTAGGTAGAAGACTAGGAGAAAGGTGGAGTTGGGTCGTGCAATTTTAGGGTAATGATTGCAGCGAAATACCGGCAGAAGACGAAGTTATTTTCAGAAACCAGCAGCCCCTAAATTTTCTTTTATATCTTTTTTTAAGCCAAAAGAATGATTCCCATTTTTTTTAAGGACATCACATGTAATATTTAAGTTCACTATTAGTATGATTAAGTGGGCTTAAGTATTTTCCATTTGACAGTGAACAGAGTTGGGCACAAATTATACAGTACAAGTGAAGTTCAAAAATAAGGGGATAATGGAAGGAGTTATTATTAGAATTAAGATTTTACAGCTCAACTATTTCAGTCCCCAAATTTTACAGATGGCAGGGGCTTTATAAGTGGAACTGACTTGACCTAGGCCTGACAACTGGTTGGTGGTAGAGTTGGATGATAGTATGAGTCTCCTAATTTCCAGTCTAGTCCTTTTTCTTAAGCCTTCCAACATCTCAGATACAGCAGATATATATCACTGGTTGGCAGTAATCAATCCGGAAAACCTAGAAATACAGCTTGCTCAAAATTCCTAGTTTTAAAGGTTTTTTTCTTGTTTCCACATTAGCAGTTACATGTTTCCAAGCGAGTTTGTGGTACTAGGCCACTTGGAAACAATGTGTAAGGTATGGTTTCTGTTTCTCAGGGGTTTAAATTGGACAAATAGGGCAGATGTAGTCAGACCTGAAAAGTAGTTTAGAGAGTCAACTAGTCCACCCTTGTTTCGTCAGTGGGAGAACTGCAGCCCAGAGAGGGTATTGCCACTGAAGGCAGTGAAAATGGCATTTTCTTAGCGAATATTCTACATCCAATAGACACCACTTACAAAGCTTGTGGTTATAAATCTTTTGTGGTATCTCATGCATTTCTCTTCTGCCTCCAGATTACAGGGCCTGATAATAAAGGAATTTATAAAGGAGATCGAGAGTCCAGTGGGAAGTACACATTTGCTGCTCATATGGATGGAACATACAAATTTTGTTTTAGCAATAGGATGTCCACCATGACTCCAAAGATAGTGATGTTTACCATTGATATCGGGGAGGCCCCAAAAGGACAAGACATGGAAACAGAAGGTGAGATGAACATTCGGAAGATTTATATCGCATTCCAGGAGTTAATTCTATACATATTTATTCATCTGAATGGCGTATTTATTTTGATTTCTTATTCTAGTTTCATTCACTGTGTTTAAGACCAAAACCTTTGTGAAATATTCTTTTTATCTAAATGTAATTAACAGAAAGAAGTTTCTGGAAATTCATGTGTATATATATATATATATATTAGTTGTTTACAGTTGCCCCTTCTGGCAACTTAGTCACTTTGTGCTTTTTGTAAACATGTACATGACGTGTTTTAGGTTGGTGGTTCTGTTGATTTGCTAGTCCTGGTATGTACATCATTATTTGCTCATTTATATGTGACTAGTTTCACCTAACGTGTGTGTGTGTGTGTGTGTGTGTGTGTGTGTGTGTGTGTGTGTATTATACTTTTCTTTAGGTGGTGGAGATTCCTGGGATGGTATGTGGATTGTTTTGTGACAGCATCCTGTCTTTTTTGCATATTTTTGTTTGCTTCTAATTTCTGCTTTCCCTCTTTCTAACTTCAGTTTGTTAGCATGAGAGTGTTTTTTTCTTGTAATTAAAACCTTACAACTAATTAAGAACTTTAGAGTGATTGTTTTGTGGTTTTTATTTGGTCGACAGGAGATAAGAGTTAGTCCATTTTAAATTAATAGCACTGGAAATGCAGTGATTGACATTTCAGTAGTAGCATCATACTTTGTTTCTTTTAAATGGATGCTGAGGGTGGAAAGATTCAATTATAACTGGACAAGTAAAAGTCTTAATTAAGCATAGCCAACAGCAAATGCTGCTATTGACTTTGTAGGAAATATTTTGGAGGCCTTTTTACCATTATTAAAGTTTTCTACTTTGAAGCTTACGGGATACGAAATGCAGTTCTAAGAGGCATGTCTAGGTGGTGACAAAAGCTCTCTCAGCTATATGTTGCAGTTGGATTAATTTTTATCCCTCAGCTGACCAACAGTGAATCCTGAATTGATTATTCTGGATAAATTGCTTACCAGGAACCAGCACGTTTGGATTTTTTTTCCCCTTGCCACAGTGCACTTCAAGATTTTTGGAAATAAGCAGTTCAACATGTTTTGCAGTTTAACATGATAACATTTGTCTTAGATGTTGAGCAATTAGTAGAGTACTTATAAAGATGATGAAGTGTATGTTAGGTTTTGAAATCTATAGATTTTAGAGAATCACACTATTTAGTTCCTGTGCTCGCTTTCCAGGGCCATTTACAGTGTAAGGTGTGGCTAACTCTCAAAAGTTTTGAAGGACTTTGTGTTTGGAAATTAGTCCTTTCTGAATAGTTAGAAAATGTTGGCTGATGTATGTGACTATTGAATTATTAAATAATCGTTTAACACAACCTAAAGTTCTTGCTTTTGCTTGTCAATGCCAGTGAATGGCAGCTGTCAAATCAAGCCCTCCTTTAAAGCAGTGGTCCTCAGGAGAGTATGACCATTGCCCCTGCCTCCCCCTACCCAACCCAATATTTAACAGTACCTGGAGACATTTTTAATTCTCCTGACTGGATGGGAGATCCTACAATGTATTGGATAGCACCCCCAAGAAAGAATTATCAGTCCAAAATGCAAACAGTGTTGCTCCTGAGAAACCCTGCTCTAAAGGTTCCATGAGTGCATGGGGATTCCAAAGTGAAGCTAGTGAGGGGTGATTTGAGATTCCAGCCCAACTACCTTAAAATGGTAGGGGCCCTTGGCTTCTCTTGAGAAGTTTATGTGTGGCAATATGGAATTCCAGATGAGGCCCAGTCTTGAGCAGTGATGAGGAGATCCCATTCATTGGGAATTTCCCCTTGCGGTACATTTTTTTCCCTACCTCTTTGTTCCTTGTCATAATATAACACTACCTAGAAGCATACATTTTCTCCTCAGAACAGTTAGCTCACCTTGTATTCATTTTTGGTTAAAAAGAATACCTAGTTTTAAACCTTGTGCAGCTGATATATGTTATGTTTTCACTTTAAATACCTGCTATTCCTCACTGTAGTGAAATTGCTCCGACTGTCCTAGAATGTTTGATTGGTGTGGATTTTCCCAAGAATGTCTTCATGTTTTTCTCTGCTCAACTTCTTAGAGATTTAAAAGTCTGTTTTAATACTGCTCTTACATTAATATTAGGATTATATGATTTTTAAGAGATTTTATTTTAGCTTAACGACTGTTACTTATAGGATTATTAGGGTATTACTGAGATTTTTGGTTTGTTTTATATTTCGTGCTTTCTTTTCTTCCCCCTTAGTCTTTTTTTTTTCCTCTCTTTAGCAGCAGTTCATTAGAAGAAATTTCTTAGGTTTGTTTTCCTTTAGTTAGTAAACATTATATGTTTCCTACCCAGAAAGAGGTCTCTCTACTGGGAATGGATGTTAAAAAAAAAATGCTTTGAGTATTAAATTGTCATCAGTGGTCCAAAATGATGTCTGAGCCATTTCTAAATATAGCTTCTTTTGTATGTCTTCTCTAAGGGATATTTATTTTGAGGAATAGTACTTTATAAGTAATACCCAAAAGGAGACTGCCAGGTATGTGCTGATCTCTTTTCAAATTGTGTGTAGCTCACCAGAACAAGCTAGAAGAAATGATTAATGAGCTAGCAGTGGCAATGACAGCTGTAAAACATGAACAAGAGTACATGGAAGTTCGGGAGAGAATACACAGAGCAAGTAAGTTAATGCTTTAACTTTGCAACTATGTCTGGTGGCCAAGATATGCTGAAGGTGTATTATGCAACAGCTTGATTATAGTTTCTTCATTTGTAAATTTTGGAAGCATAATCATACCAAAGCATTGACTTAAAAAAGCACCTATGCATAGATATTTTTTGAGTATACATATTTATAGAGCTTTGTACTAGTCTAGTTTATTTACACAGTTATTCTAAACTAAAAAATACTATTAAGATTCAACATGAGTTTTTGAGGGTTTTTTTAAATGTATGGTAGGCTAAGGAATGAACAAATAGTTTTCTTAAAACAGAAAGGAAAAACATTGTAAAATATGCATTGGTTTTTAATCATGTATCTGAAACTTTTGTGCCAGTGCATTAATATTATATGCTGACGTTCAGCTGTGTTTCTAAGATGAAAGATTTTGCACTAACACACAAATATAGGCTGTCACCAGGTGAAGATCAGTTTGGAAGTTTGTAAACTGAGAATTGGGAATGTGTTTGCGGAAACAGTGATGAATCCTGTGTCAGGTTGCAAAAGCCTATTTATTTAGCCCATGGTATAGCCTTAAGTATTACACTTTTGCATGCGAAATTAAGAGGCACCGTATTGATACACAGGCCAGATACCGTATTTTAGACCAGATAACACATCCAGGTCCACACTCATGGTTCAGTGTCTTTCATTCTCCAAGTAGTTCTTGGGAATGATCTCATGGAGCAAGTCCATCTGTAAATGCAAAGTGTTTTATGTCAGGAGTCTTTGTTTTGAGGTTGGAATAGCAAGTAGAGAGAAGAGTGACTCAGATAAGCACAGGTTGAATGTCTTCAAGATGTCATTTGTGTTCTTCCCACCCTTTTACATCTATTCTTGCCATTTACGGAGACAAGCTTTCAGGACCTAGACCACATACATTGCCTCTCCTTGGGAGAAAAATGAGCAAACATAGTAGACTGGAGAAGCACCTGTTCTTGCTTTTTAGGGGGGGGGAATTGGGGCATGATGGGGACTAAGGCTTGTATAGACACACTCCTGACTCTTCCATCATGATTCCTACTTCATACCTCCACTGTTACTCTCCTCACCCTTTGGTATCTCTAACTTCTCTCCCCTATCTGGCAGGGACCTATTTGTTGGTTACCTTGCCTCCAGGTGGGGACCAGCCCATTCTGGGATGAGTAGGGCACTGAACAAAGTCGGAAGGCCAAGAGCTTCTACTGCTTTGCAGTTTAACTAGTCCAGACCAAATGGCTCTAAAGGTACAGGAGGTTCTTGGGAACACAGAGCACTGCGTTCCAGGCTGTGGGGGCATTGAACCTTATTCTTCCACTTTCAGTGTGAGCAGAGATAAGCTTGTGTTTGTTTCACACACACACAGTTTTTAGGCATTCAGTTTAATTTTTCAAATCAAATAGTTCCCATAGTGTTGTTTGTCTTTTGTACATCTTCCTACAGCACTCCTCAGAGATGAACAAAATGAGACCTTTTATTACTGCTGTGTTCTAATAATACTGTATTGGTTCTAGATCTGGCTAATATGTGAATGGCATGAGGACACTTGTCTTATGTACACATGCTTTCCTGGGTGGCTACTTTCCTATGATTCTGTGCTTTAGTATGTTCTATTTCAGCATAAAAATGCATTTTTTTAAATAAGTGAAGGAGAAACAAATACTTCTTTTTATATGGTTTCTTAATATTTTGAAGTGTTTACTCAGCTGTTCCCCTTCTAGACACAATCTTGAAATGCATCATTCATGTGTTAGAAATTAGTTACTTAGTTTTCAGCAGAAGTAAACCTCATGCCGTGGAATTAGTACTGAAATTTCAGTGTTGGTGATTTTCAGAGTTCTAGTTAATGTTCTTGGTCATGTGTCTATTCTTACTCTGGAAAAGAGTCCCGCTTTTTTTTTTTTTTTTGAGTACTGTGAGTTATCCTTTTGGAAACATGTTAATTATATTTCACTTCTTTTTCAATGATTATCAGTCCAGTAGATATTATAATTCTACTTAATCTTTACAAATGATATATGTATTTCTAAAAATATGGCATTCACTTACTCAGCTGATTAATATTGCTAATTATAATTGCTTTTAATATTGGCCACTTGCAGAAAAATCAGAAACTACCTAGCAGTTTTTAAAGTTAAGGCTATAGATCCACTCCTAGGAATTTACCCTAAGAATGCAGCAGCCCAGTTTGAAAAAGACAGATGCACCCCTATGTTTATCGCAGCACTATTTACAATAGCCAAAAAATGGAAGCAACCTACGTGTCCATCAGTAGATGAATGGATAAAGAAGATGTGGTACATATACACAATGGAATATTATTCAGCCATAAGAAGAAAACAAATCCTACCATTCGCAACAACATGGATGGAGCTAGAGGGTATTATGCTCAGTGAAATAAGCCAAGCCGAAAAAGACAAGTATCAAATGATTTCACTCATATGTGGAGTATAAGAACTAAGAAAAAAAACTGAAGGAACAAAACAGCAGCAGACTCACAGAACCCAAGAACGGACTAATAGTTACCAAAGGGAAAGGGACTGGGGAGGATGGGTGGGAAGGGAGGGGCAAGGGGGAAGAAGGGACATTGCGATTAGCAGATGTAATGTTGGGGGGGCACGGGGAGGGCTGTACAACCCAGAGAGAACAAGTAGTGACTCTATGGCATCTCACTACGCTGATGGACAGTGACTGTAATGGGGTTGGGGGGGGGACCTGATGAAGGGGGTAGTGTAATCACCATAATATTACTCATTTAATTGTAGATTAATGATATCAAAATAAACTTAAAAAAATAATAAAGTTAAAGCTATAGAATTTGATCATAAACTTGAAAGAACAGGACATAAGTTGATGTAAGTTGAGCAGAATACATTAATATAGAATGGTTATGGCTGTTAGGATTAACTCCTTAACTTAAGAGTGGAATAAATTATGAGACTAGTTCAAGTTTTGCAGTACTGGTCATGAAACTGAGAAATCTCCCCCATTTAGAACAAATGCCAAGCACATGGTAGATGTACTCAATAGTCAATAAATATTTGTTAAGTAAATATTTAAAGTAAAAGTGATAAATTTTGACATGGTAGGTGGTGCTTTTTGGGTAATTCTGTGATTTAAAAATAATCTCTTAGTTTTTTGTAAGTCAGTTTTCTGATTAGGCAAAAAGGGTTGTAATGTAGGGACATTTCAGTGTGAGGGAGGAAGAAGGTTGAAGAAGTTTGACCTTGGGCAAGTTATTTTTTCTGTTTTCTATACAGAAGCAGACTGGGCTTGACTATACCCTGTGAATCTTTTAAGGTCCCATTTAAATCTAAAATTATCTACTTCTAAGTATGTTGAGTTGCTTAGGGACAAAAGACAGTAAAGTATTTAGAGCACTATGAATGGTATGCAAAATAATTACACAGAGTATAAAATAGGCTAGGGGATACTTCATGATGCCTATACTTTTTTTTTTTTTGGTTGTTAAATTTTGTTTTTTTGTTTGTCCTCACAGTCAACGACAACACAAACAGCAGAGTGGTCCTTTGGTCCTTCTTTGAAGCTCTTGTTTTAGTTGCCATGACATTGGGACAGATCTACTACCTGAAGAGATTTTTTGAAGTCCGGAGGGTTGTTTAAAAAGCCTTTTCCTGATGATCTCAAACTCCTAATTCACTGTTTACCAAACATCTTGGTCATGATGTCATTAGTTTCAACATTTTTATTTTCTGAACTGTACCTTCACAGCTTATGTTTCTTTGTGATTAATAGATATTGGGGAAAAACACCTTTTTAGGAAAGTTATAGTGAAAAGTTGACATTTGGTTGGCATAATTTGTTATATGAATTCTGCCTCCATTATACAGGTCCTTGCAAAACTCAAACACTGTAAATGAAATATAGGCATATAGTCCTTACAATATCTTCTACTTTTGTTTTCATAATATGCAGTTTGTTCAGGACAGTACTTTTCTGGTAGTACTTTACTAGAATGACTGCATTCTTTGGATCTCTTAACCTTCAGTTCAAGTCACTAAAGATTCATTTTGTTGAGTCCGTATAAGAAACAACTATCAAAATCTTGACATTTTCTACCCTGCCTAATGGTGTAGCTCTGTGACTTTGGAGTGTGCTGCCAGGTTGGTACTTTTATACTTGTCTATCTTGTTTTTGCTTTAAAGATAAGACTTAACCTGACAACATTTTTCTCCCTAAATTTTTATTTTGAACCTTAGGATTTAATCACCTCCACTTACATTGATAACACAAGCAGCTAATAACCTTTCTTTGGTTTCTGCCTAACCTTGTAAGAAGTCTTTATTAAAGCCAATTCTTTGGGTGTTTCAGTGAACAGTAGTTTTTTTCTTTTTATGCTGGCACATCCACTTTCTCCATTCTTGGGACATAGGATGTATGAGTTTATATAATTGTAAGAATCTGGATTCTGATGCCAAAGGGTTAAAGCCTCTTGGATTTCATTGCAGTGATATACAGCCACTATTTTATTTCTGATCAGTGGCATTTTGGCCATTGTTTAATTAGGGTACTGAACATCACTGTCAGTACTAGGGTTTTTGTTTTTCTTGGGTCTTTTTTGGCACATGTGAATTTTGTTTTGTATAAAATGAAATGCCTTCCTTTTGGTCTCTGATGATGGGTTTAAAATTAAAGGAGCATCTGGTTTTACTGTGGGGACCATCCAGGATTATGTTGGGACGGATGTATATTAGTTACTTGTATATTCTTTTTGGATCTTTGCAAGGGGAAAGCTACAAGTAACGAGTTTTATATAATTAATTTAAATTTGTTACAGGTTTTCATGTTCAGGATAAACAATTTTTCAACCTTGAGTAAAAATACTTGCAACAGTTGAAGGTGACTGTGTTTTACCTTAGGACAACTGTTGCATGTCAACTTTTTGTGTGTGTGTGTGAGAAAAACACTTCAAAATTGAATTAAAGATGTAAATTTCAAATTGGTTGTGTATCTTATCTGCCCCAGGTTCAGTAAATAAACAGTTCTTTTTAAAAACAGTCTTAGCATTGTTTTACATATTAATGATAACTCACATTTGTTAAATACCAACTTTCTACTCATATTTGAAATGAGACACTGTCCATGTTTTCTGAGGACTTATACCTGTTATGAATGGTTTCAGTTTTTATGTCTATTAACTGGATGATAGTGTTGTGTTTCCCTTTGGGATTTCTTTGATGGGTCAGTGCTTCCATCTGAAGTAGTTCTGCTGTTTGGGAAAAGAAATTGATTTATTTTCAGTCAACCAAACTGGTTTGTGGATATGAGAATTAAGTTTAGGAGGGATTAAATGATTTCCCAAGGCCCCCAGATGAGTGATTGGTGGAACCGGAGACTAGATCTCTCCCTTTAGAAAATTCTCCGCTGTTACACTAAGGGCCTGCTTGTAAGAAGCTTCGATTTATTGAGCACTCTGTAATGTTCTAACACTATGCTAAGTGTTTTATGTGGTGTCTCATTTATTCCTCAAAACTGCTGTTAATGTTGGGTACCATTATAGTCCTCATTTTGGAAATGGGACCCCAAGATAGAAAACTAGTAAGTAGAGCCCCAAATACAAACGCAGGTATGCTCTTTCCCTCTCCCTGCCTTTGCTTTCAAAACTGCCTGTGCAAGTCCCTTTTTATATAACAGTTGTCAAATATATTTTTGAGATGTGATTATATTTCAGTGAAAATGTTGCCTCTCAAGCTTTTATCTTTCACTTCATCAGTTTGAGCTGACTAGTCTTCCATCCTTGAAATGAGTGTGCTACCAGTTGTAGCCACTGGGTTAGGGAAAACAGAAGTCGCCACTATCATGGGATTTACCTTTTAGTGGGAGGCGGGGTGGGCGGGGAGAGGAGCCCAATAAATATGGAGATTATATGACATATTAATGAAAGTGCTACTGAAGAAAATAAAGCAATGGAAGTGGCTTTAATGATTAGGAAAGGAAAGCATCGCTGAGATGGCAAATGCAAAGACCTGATGGGCAAAGGGGCAAGCCATGCACATGGCTGGAGGAGGTAGGTGCTCACAGAGCCCAGCATAACGTGAGCACTAAAAGCTCTCTGAGTGAATGTTGGATAGACCAACAAGCAGCCTGAGCCGATAGTGAACACAGGAGTGGGAAGAACGCTCTTGCTTAGTAGGACTCTGACTTCTCGGAAGTACAACATTTACTGTGCACCAGGCGTTCGATCCCCACCGTGAGCCGTCTTGCGTGTATGTTAACCTGGGCCCCTGCGCCGGGGTACATTTCTGTCCTCTTGCTCCCGCCGCGCTGTCTTCTGGCCCGGGCGCGTGGTGGTGCCGTCACCTGCCACCGACGGGCGGAGAAAGTGAGAGGCGGGCGCAGAATCACTCACACCGAAGTGCCGATCGGCGTGGAAAGGTGCCGCGAGCCAAAGTGGCTTACGGGAAGGGTTGTACGATTCGGCCTGGCCCCAGCGGCCGGTTTTCACCCTCTCGCCGCAAGCGCGCCTTACCCGCCCTCCGGAACCTCGCCGCTAAGGCATGGGGTTGCCGCCCGGCCCCATCGGCGGCTGCAAGCGGAAGTGTTCGCTGGCGGCACCGGGAGGAATTCGGCGGCGGCGGCATTGGCAGAGAGCGCTCGATGGAGCACGTGACGGAGGGCACCTGGGAGTCGCTGGTGACACCCCTGCATCCGCGGGTGCTGGACGCGCTGAGGGAGCTGGGGTTCCCGTACATGACGCCGGTGCAGGTATCCGCGCGGCGGCGGCGGAGGTTCTCCGGGCGCAAGTGGGGAGGGAAGGCGCCCCGCGCCGGGCACCGGGTAATGGGACGCGGCTGGTAAGTGTTGCCATCAGGACTCGCATCCCGGAATTTTCATGAACTGGGACTTTCGCCACGTCTTCAAGGCTGCCTAGACTCGAGTGATGCCAAGCTGGTTAATGATGCAGGCTGACAGAAAGAGCAGGGGCTGCGCACCTGTGCTGGGGCCCAAGCGCCTGGTTCCTCGTCTGGCCTGGCCCCCTCTAGCTGTGCGACCTGGGGCAAGTGACTTAATCTCTCTGTGCTTCGTGTCCCTTCTCTGAAATGGCGAAAATATCGTTACCTGCCTCCCAGGGTGGTTGTGGGGCTTGTGCAAGACAGTATTGGGCACGTTGTGGGAGCAATTAACTATTGCTGCTATTATTGTTATTCTGTGGGCTAAGTGAAGCGGCCTGGCCCAGTTTACTCATTTATTCAAGAAGTATTTATTGAGGACATACTGTGTATCAGGTACTCTTCTAGGCTCTGGGTAATTTGCAGTGTTGGTCCCCACTATTGGGCTTTGTTTTCTAATGCAGGAGAAGGAGAAAAAGGACTAAAGGGATAAGATCACTTCAGCTGGTGATAAGTGTTATGAAGGAATTAAAACAGACTGATTATAGAAGTCACTAGAAGGCACAGGATGAGAGGTAAGACAGGATGTTAGGGCAGGCCTCTCTGAGGAAGTGTCGTTGAGCTGGTACCTGAGTGGTTGGGAAGGAGTTCTGAGGTGATGGGGCAAGACATTCTAGCAGAGAGAAATGCCAGTGCAAATGCCTTGGGGCTGGAAATGAGTTGGAGGAACAGAAGGAAGGCCTTTGTGGCTAGAGCATCATGAGTAGTGTAAGAGATGAACAGAGCATGGGCACGGTCCAGATTGTACAGAGTTGTAGATGCTTGGATTTTCTTCTAAATGCAGTAGGAAACCATCTTACAGGGGAAAAAGTGTAGAAAGGGAAAGCATGTGACTGCCATGTAGTGAATAGACTTAAGAGTGGTAAGAGAGGAAGGAGGGAGGTCAGCAGGCCACTGTCAGGTGAGAGATGGTGATTTGGAGTAGAGAGGCAGCAGTAGATACTGAGAGTCACGTTTGAGATAGCTTTCAGGTGGCTGAGGTACCAGATGTGGGAGTTACAGAAGAGTTGGATTTAGAGGACCCTGAGGTTTTTGTACTTAGGGGCTGGGTGGATGGTGGCACTGTTTACCAAGATGAGGAAGGCTGGAAGGGGAAACATGTTTCAGAGGGAAATTCAAGATAATTCCATTTTGAAATGTTGATATGTCCATAAGATCTTCAGGAAGGATGTGGAGGAAGCAGGAAGGGCTGGAGATGAGGCTTGGGAGTGCTGTGTGCAGTGCCTGGGAATGTATTGCAAAACCTGTCAATGTTAATAGTCTAGGTCTGTGCTGTCTGCTGTGGTTGTCACCAGTAGTGTGGCTATTGAATGCTTGAAATGTGAGTCTAAATTGTGATATGCTCTCAGTGTAAAATGTGCAATGCATTTCAAAGACATAGTATGAAAAAAGAATGGAAAATATTAATTTAAAAAATACTGATTATGTGTTGAAGTGGCAATAGTTTGGATGTATTGAGTAAATTAAAATAAGATATATTACTAAAGTTCATTTTCCAATTTCTTTTTACTTAATGTGGCTCCTAGAAATTCAAAATCCAGTATGTGACTAACATTGTATTTCTGTTGGACAGCAGTGGCCTAGAGCAGAGTTTCTCAGTCTTGGCACCACTGATATTTTGAACTGGATAATTCTTTGTTGTGGAGAGCCATCCAGGGTGTTGTGGGCTGTTTAACAGCATACCTGACCTCACCGTACTAGATGTCAGTAGCACCCCCACCTCCCTGGGTTTTGACAATCACAATGTCTTCAGGCATTGCCAAATGTTCCCTGAGGGCCCCGAAATCACCCTGGGGGAGAACCACTTGCGTAGAAGCAGTTAAAAGAGTCTCACAGTGCTGTGATGGGGTGAACTCAAGCTGTGGGAACTAGGAATGGAATCCTGGAGGGGGAAATCTGGAAGCCAAGACCTGAGTCTGCTTCAGGCTTAGCTCTGGTTATGAAAAAGAAGGGCCCGACTTCTTGTGAAATCTGGAGGTCCTCCGTGTTGTTTAAAATGAGAGGGTTTATGTGAATCATTCTTTTGTGATACTAGAGCTGGCGGGGGCCTAAAACTCAGTGTCTTCAGACCCTTCTTGGTCCAGAGAAGAAAAGTAGGTGAGGCAGGACTAGAACTCAGGACTCTGAAATCCCAGCTCAGCTCATCTCCTGTCCATACCATCTGTGTAGACGTGGCTGCCATCTTCCAGAGAGTCAACCCCTCCAGGGGGCCTTGTGGTGCCTCTACTCCAAGTCTGTTTCATGGTGGGGTCTGCTGTGACCAAGGCCACCCACCATGTCCCTAGAGCTTTTGGCTTTATCTGTGGAGTTACGGTGCTCTCTGACTAGTGCTTTGCCATCTCTCTCTTTAGTCTGCAACCATCCCTCTGTTCATGAAGAACAAAGATGTTGCTGCAGAAGCGGTGAGTATCTGGTGCCTGTGCAGCCTGCTCTGCTTCCCCACAGTGAACTCCAAGGGAAAGCAAACCAGACCTTTCTCTCCACTGCAGGTCACAGGTAGTGGCAAAACCCTCGCTTTTGTCATTCCCATCCTGGAAATTCTTCTAAGAAGGGAAGAGAAGTTAAAAAAGAGTCAGGTGAGGACATCTAAGTGATTTATTTGCACTTGGTCTCTGGAGAACTCACAGTAGAGTAAGAAGCTGGTCAAAAGCTTGAAAAAAAAAAACAGACTAATTTTATTATCTGCAGATTCTATATTGGTGGATTTGCCTACTTGTTAAAATTTATTTGTAGTTCCCAAATGCTTTTGTACTCATCCATGGACTTGTACAGAGCAGCAAAAAATGTGAGTCACCTGAGTGCACATTCCGGCTGAGTTTGAATAAGGTGGCACTGCTTTCTTGTTTCAGCTCTCTAACTGGAAACAGGTGTCGTTTTCACAGTCTGCTGACATGATGTTTACATTTTTGTTGGTGATTTCACTGTTTAAAATGGCCCCTAAGTGTAGAGCTGAGGTGCTGTCTACCATTCCTGAGCACAAGCAGGCTGTGATGTGTCTTAGAGAAAATACATGTTACATAGCTTTGTTCAGGCATGAGTTTTAGTGCTACTGGCTATGAGGTCAATTTTAATGAATCAGCAGTGTATGTTAAATAAGGTGTCTTTAAACAGAAACACACATAAACCAGCTTAGGTATTGATTGGTTGACAAAAATGACCAGAGGCTCGCCGGAACCTAACTCTGTACTTCCTGTAGGAACAGTGTTTCAATATTCACTAAATAGGTGTTTGTGGCCACTTTGTAGAACAGAACTGCTGTGAATAATGGGAACTGACTGTAATTCGAAGTAATGGATATGCACTATGGCTGGGTGTTGCTGAAAAAGCCCGGAAAATGCTGTTTCTCTGGGAACTTTCTTCTGTGCGATGGAGGGTGTGAACATGTGTGTCCAGTTCTGCTGGCCCTGAGCCTGGCTCACTGTGTCCTTTCCCCGACGTGGGCAGGTTGGAGCCATAATCATCACACCCACGCGAGAGCTGGCTATTCAAATAGATGAGGTCCTGTCACATTTCACGAAGCCCTTCCCACAGTTCAGGTAAATTGGATGCAGTGTCCCTGTTAGCTGGGGGCTGTTAACTGTGCCTGACCTGCTTAAAGACCTGTTTGTTGTTTTAGCCAGATTCTCTGGATTGGAGGCAGGAATCCTGGAGAAGATGTTATAAGGTTTAAGGAGCAAGGGTAAGTTTGCTTCCTTCTGCTCATTTATTGGCTTGCTTTTGGCTCCAAACTGAAGAGGAAGTGATGCATGATACAGGCCTAACTGGGAGCCCCCTTCAGCACCCCATCCTCCCCCATAAAAGGTTTCTTCTTCAGGCCAGCCTCTCATTTTACTCTCAGTTTCCTTAACATAAGGCCCTGATGGGCAGTTCCCCTTCAGAAGTCTTACCCTGCAGAGGAAATAGAGGTCGGGGTGTAGTCCCATTCTCCCCAGGCTGACTATGTGGGCCTCTCTCTTGGGCCAGTCTCACAGTGGTCTCATCCCTCCTGTGGGCATCCCTGACTTCACCCTGAGCGCCAGACCCTGGTGTTTGCCTTGTGTCTCCCAGGCATCCCACAGCTGTTGCTAAAATGGGGGCTTAGAATTTTTACCCCCAAATATGCACCTCATCTGGAGTCTTCTATTCCTCATCCATCTATGTGCTTCTAATGAAGTGTGAGAGTCAGCCTTGATGATTCCCCTCCACTCCCACCCCAGGTAACCGCATTTTCCCTCTAGAGTGCATCTCTGGCCACTTTTCTCCATTGCCAGCTCCCCACTCACCTAAACCACTGCCATTTCTTTCCTGGACTCCTGAAGGAGCTCTCATTCTCCTGTGTGTTTCTCCTCTTGCCTCTTGTGATCCCTCTCCTCATGGCAACCTAGGGTGGCCTTTTCAGAATGACAGTCTGATCATGTCAGTTACTGACAACTCTTCAGTGACTCCCACTGGCCCTTAGGATGGATTCTAATGTTTGTACAGGGCCTGTGAGGCCACCATTCTCCACTGGGACGTTGGAATGGTGTCTGTGTCGCAGTATTTTATCTGCAAAGCCTAGCAGGGTACTTAGCACACAGCAGGTGTTTAATAAATATTTGGAAAGAATGTTTGAATACATGGTAGCCATCAGCTCTTTGGATTTTGTTCAGTCCATCATGAGTAAAGTTGGTAATGAGCAGCGGAAGATTTTGTGCCCAATTTGTTGGTGAATCTTAATAAAGAGAACTGTGATTGTGCACTCACTGTGGTCTAGCTCGCACGTGAGATACTTTCCAGCAGGGGTCAGAGGGCGATACAGATGTGTGAAGGGGTTTGGTTTTGGATTGGGAGGAATTAGTATATGTCCAAATATCATTTCCAGTTGATAGCTGCCTTGCAGGACTCTTAGCTCAGTATTGCCAGATTTTGAATTTTTTATTTTTATTTTTATTATTTATTATTTATTTTTTATTAAGGTATTATTGATATACACTCTTATAAAGGTTTCACATGAAAAAACAATGTAGTTACTACATTTACCCATATTATCCCCATTCATACCCCAATTCACTCACTGTCCATCAGTATAGTAAGATGACACAGATTCCCTGTTTGCCTTCTCTGTGCTACACTGTTTTCCCCGTGATTCCCCACACCATGTGTACTAAACATAATACCCCTCAATCCCCTTCTCCCACCCTCCCCACCCACCCTCTCACACCCCTCCCCTTTGGTAAACACTAGTTCCTTCTTGGAGTCTCTGAGTCTCCTACTATTTTGTTCCTTCAGTTTTGCTTCCTTGTTATACTCCACAAATGAGGGAAATCATTTGGCACTTGTCTTTCTCTGCCTGGCTTATTTCATTGAGCATAATATCCTCCAGCTCCATCCATGTTGTTGCAAATGGTAGGATTTGTTTTCTTCTTATGGCTGAATAATATTCCATTGTGTATATTTACCACCTCTTCTTTATCCATTCATCTACTGATGGACACTTAGGTTGCCTCCATATCTTGGCTATTGTAAAAAGTGCTGCAATAAACATAGAGGTGCATATGTCTTTTTGAATCTGAGAAGTTGTATTCTTTGGGTAAATTCCAAGGAGTGGGATTCCTGGGTCAAATGGTATTTGTATTTTTAGTTTTTTGAGGAACCTCCATATTGCTTTCCACAACGGTTGAATTAGCTTACATTCCCACAGATTTTGAATTTTTTAAAAAGAATATGGAATTCCAGATTTTTGTGTATTATCTCCAGATTTTAACTGTTGGCATATAATACACATTTTTTAAAAAGTCTTATACGTCAACCGATCTATGGGGACCACATTTGGCCTTTAGTCGGCTAGTTTGTGATCTATACATAAAATTATCTCTAATTCTGTTACCACTCTGATTTTTAGATGAGTTACTGGGGCCTTTATAAAGTGGTTGAGTAACTTATTCCAGATCAGGGGTTGGCAAATATTTTCTGTAATGGAGCAGATGGTAAATGTTTTAGTTCTGTGGACCACACAGACTCTGTCACAGCTATTCAGCCCTGCCTTTATAATGTGAAAGCCATCAGAGACAATACAGAATGAACAGGTGTGGTTGTGTGCCCATGAAACATCACAAAAACAAGGAGGCCAGAACTGGCCTGTGCTTGCTATGCCTGCCCTGGGTCTGAGCCTGTAGCCCAGCCGGCCCACCTCATAGCTCCGTCTGCCTGGCAGCTCTAGTCTTCCCATTGGTGGTCTTGCTCTTCACTGGGGTTTGGAGGACTTTGTAGGGGCTACAAATCTTGGCATTTAGAATCATAAATATTTCCAAATCCAGAGAGTGTGGTGAATATTAACTTTGTTTTCACAGTGGAAATATCGTTGTGGCTACTCCAGGCCGCTTGGAAGACATGTTCCGAAGGAAGGCTGAGGGCTTGGATCTGGCCAGCTGTGTGAGATCCCTTGATGTCCTGGTGCTGGATGAAGCAGACAGACTGCTGGACATGGGGTTTGAGGCAAGGTACTGGGTTATGGACGTTGCTGGCTTTGGGTGATACTAAGTGACCAAGAGAGCAAAATGCAGTTCCTTTTCACTTCCCAACTATCTTTATTAGCCACATTTGAATTTCAAATCATTACGTTGTTTGGTCTTTCAAATTCTACCACGTAGTTTAAATTCCAGTTGTTCTTTCTTCTAAAGATGCAGTTTCCTTCATGGTTTCTTTTAAAGTTTTATTTTTCCTACCAAATAAACATCTTTATTGGGATGTAATTCATATACTATACAGTTGACTGGGTTTTACTCTCAAAAAGTTCTGTCATAATTTCACTCTCTTAATGGCCCCACATTATGAAAGTATAATTATATGCTTGTATTGGAGAACCTTGGAAATGAGAATATAGAGAAGAAATAAAAACTGCCCATAATCCCACCTCCCAGGATTAGCTACTGTAAATACTGTCATGGTTTCTCTTCCAGTCGTTTTAAATACCTGCTTATTATCATAAAATGCTGTTTGTCAACTATGCTGATAATGAGGAGCCTTCTTTTTTAGCATAAACACCATCCTGGAATTTTTGCCAAAGCAGAGGAGAACGGGCCTTTTCTCCGCCACTCAGACGCAGGAAGTGGAGAACCTGGTGCGAGCAGGCCTCCGGAACCCAGTCCGCATCTCGGTGAAGGAGAAGGGCGCAGCAGCCAGCACTCAGAAGACCCCCTCCCGCCTGGAGAACTACTACACGGTGAGTACCACATGTTCTTTTTCTTTTTTTTTTTGTGAAGAAAAAAAAAGTTTATTTTCCTCATGCTCATTTTTTTCTATATATGAACACGGAATTTTTTTTCCTATTATTAATATACAATTACATGAGCAACATTATGGTTACCAGACTCCCCCTATTATCAAGTCCCAATCACACACCCCATTGCAGTCACTGTCCATCAGCATAGTAGGATGTTATAGAATCACTACTTGTATTCTCTGTGTTATACTGCCTTCCCCGTACCCCCCCACCCCACCCCCACCCCCGCTACATTATGTGTGCTAATTGTAATAACGCTTTTTCCCCCTTATCCCTCCCTTCCCACCCATCTTCCCCAGTCCCTTTCCCTTTGGTAACTGTTAGTCCGTTCTTGGGTTCTGTGAGTCTGCTGCTCTTTTGTTCCTTCAGTTTTTTCTTTGTTCTTATACTCCACAGATGAGTGAAATCATTTGATACTTGTCTTTCTCTGCCTGGCTTATTTCACTGAGCATAAAACCCTCTAGCTCCATCCATGTTGTTGCAAATGGAAGGATTTGTTTTCTTCTTATGGCTAAAGAATATTCCATTGTGTAAATATACCACATCTTCTTTATCCATTCATCTACTGATGGACACTTAGGTTGCTTCCATTTCTTGGCTATTGTAAATAGTGCTGCGATGAACATAGGGGTGCATATGTCTTTTTCAAACTGGGCTGCTGCATTCTTAGGGTAAATTCCTAGGAGTGGGATTCCTGGTTCAAATGGTATTTCTATTTTGAGTTTTTTGAGGAACCTCCATACTGCTTTCCACAATGGTTGTACTAATTTACATTTCCACTGGCAGTTGAGAAGGGTTCCCCTTTCTCCATATCCTCGCCAACATTTGTTGTTGTTTGTCTTTTGGATGGCGGCCATCCTAATTAGTGTGAGGTGATATCTCATTGTGGTTTTAATTTGCATTTCTCTGATGACTAGTGATGTGGAGCATCTTTTCATGTGCCTGTTGGCCATCTGAATTTCTTCTTTGGAGAAGTGTCTGTTTAGCTCCTCTGCCCATTTTTTAATTCACTTATTTGCTTTTTGTTTGTTGAGGTGCGTGAGCTCTTTATATAATTTGGATGTCAACCTCTTATCGGATATGTCATTTATGAATATATTCTCCCATACTGTAGGATGTCTTTTTGTTCTATACACCGCATGTTCTTCTGATTCCTGCCACTCTACAGTCCTGATGATGGGCCCTAAGGTACAGCATGGGGACTGTAGGTAACAACACGGTATTGTGTAATTGAAATTTTCTATGAGAGTAGATCATAAGTGTTCTCACCAAAAATAAAAAAGATAACTCTGTGAGGTAATGGGTGTGTTAATTAACTTGATTGTGGTGATCATCTCACAGTTCGTACGTAGAACACATCATCACATTGTACACCTTAAATACGTATATATTTGAATACATCAATATACCTAAATATATAAATATATACAGTTTTTATTTGCAACTGTACCGCAATAAAGCTGGAAAAAAGTAAAACGTATTCTAAGCTAAAGCAACTTACTGAAAAAAATTTTTTGACTTGAAGTTTCTTCTTTCCTTTTAAGTAATCAACTATAGTAATTTGTATAGCAATTTATTAGATTTCTGTGTTTCTACATACTTGAAAGGATTCCTTAATTTTTTTTAACTTCACTCTCTGCCTGTTTATCAATGTGACACAGTGTTCCCACTAATATATGTTATATCTCAGCAAAAAAAATAAGCAAAAATAATGACAGAGGGTGCTAGGGAGAGCTTGCCGATTTCTAGGAAAGTAAATCTGTGATACTCCAGCATGTTTTAAAATGCATCTGAGGACAGAGGTAGGACAAATAGTAGGAGAGGCCATACTTGTCATTCAACAGTAAGTGAGTAAGTTAACGTGGGCATAAGTGTATTTTAAGCACAGCCTCTGTGGACAGTGTATATGAACTTTGTAACCCCAAGTGATCAAATGTTTTTATTACACTGCATGGGGTGTGCTAGGTGCAGGCACAGGGTTGCTGGGCCCATCAGAACAAGGCTGCGATAGAGAAAGGGACAGCCAAACTGGCAGGTAACACAAAATCAAATGATAGGCTCACCCTGAAGACCTTGTTAGGTGACAGTGTTCTGCCGCTTTGTGACCTGTATGTTCACTGTTTTGGATCAACACCTGGACTTGCTGACCTCACAGCAGTAACTCTAGCTGCCATCACCTGTGGTTCCTAAAAAGGCCGTGGGGGCTTTTGGAAGTGTCGGTCAGTAATGGGGCTACCTTGCTGCCATTACCTCCCATCACTGGGATGGATCAAGAGGCAACCAGAGAGCATAGCCAGACAAGGTGGCCACACCATTTGGAAACTGGGAGAACCTAGAGGCCAGTGTCACTGCTTGACAAGGCACATCAAAGTTGTCAGCCAGGCGACTTGGCTTTTCTTATGGCTGACAGGGGCTCCTCAGCTTGTGGACACAGCCACATGTTCACAAAGAAGTGAGCCGGTCTGTATTGCTGTGGACTGTAAGTGCCATGGGGCTGCTGTCAGTTTGTGGAGGGATCAAACGTAAAATGACAGAAGACTGCCTCAGGTACATGCCTGGAGGATATTGAAATCAGGCCCTTAGGGGTGGGGGAGAGTCATGCTCACAGGCATTTCAGAGGCTGGGCCGGTAAAGTCAGGAAGCCCTGTCCCCAGGTGCAGGGAGGAGCTCAGTAGGCAGTGTAGTGGGGAAGAGCAGGTGCCCAGGCCCTGACTTGGCTTTGTCCCTTACTAGTTGAAGTAGATGAACTTGGCAGTTGATCACCTTTAAAATAGGGCCATCATACCAACCCCTTCACAGGGCTGTTGTGAGGATTAGTTTATTATACAGATGAGGCTTTTAGGCCAGTGCTTATTTAACACATAAAAAGTGCTAATAAATGTTAGCTTTGGACTATTATTGCATTCCACTATTTCGCATTTGTTTAAGTGATTGCATTTAGAGATTTCACAGTGTGAGAATGATTCCAAACTAAGAATTTGGTTTTAGTAAAAATAGGGGGAATACACCAAATTCAAAAATACATCAAAAAGATCATACATCATGATCAAGTAGGATTTATTCCAGGGATGCAAAGACAGCACAATATTTGAAAATCCATCAACATCATCTATCACATCAACAAAAAGAAGAACAAAAACCACATGATCATCTTCATAGATGCTGAAAAAGCATTCGACAAAATTCAACATCCATTCATGATAAAAGCTCTCAACAAAATGGTTATAGAGGGCAAGTACCTCAACATAATAAAGGCCATATATGACAAACCCACAGCCAACATCATACTTAACAGTGAGAAGCTGAAAGCTTTTCCTTTAAGATCAGGAACAAGACAAGGATGCCCACTCTCCCCACTTTCATTCAACATAATTCCGGAGGTCCTAGCCACAGCAATCAAACAACACAAAGAAATAAAAGGCATCCAGATTGGCAAGGAAGAACTTAAACTGTCTCTATTTGTAGATGACATGATATCGTACATAAAAAACCCTAAAGAATCCATTTCAAAACTACTGGATCTAATATCTGAATTCGGCAAAGTTGCAGGATGCAAAATTAATACACAGAATCTGTTGCATTCCTATATTCTAATGATGAATTAGCAGGAGAAATCAGGAAAACAAATCCATTCAAAATTGCATGAAAAAGAATAAAATACCTAGGAATAAACCTAACCAAGGAAGTGAAAGGCCTATACTCTAAAAACTACAAGACACTCATAAGAGAAATTAAAGAAGATACCAATAAATGGAAACACATCCTGTGCTCATGGATAGGAAGAATTAATATTGTCAAAATGGCCATCCTGCCTAAGGTAATAAACAGATTCAATGCAATCCCTATCAAGATAACAACTGCATTCTTCAACAAACTAGAGCAAATAGTTGTAAAATTCATATGGAACCACAAAAGACCCTGAATAGCCAAAGCAATCCTGAGAAGGAAGAATAAAGCAGGGGGGGATTATGCTCCCAGATTTCAAGCTCTACTACAAAGCCACGGTAATCAAGACAATTTGGTACTGGCACAAGAACACACCCATAGACCAATGGAACAGAATAGAGAGTCCTGATATAAACCCAAGCATATATGATCAATTAATATATGATAAAGGAGCCATGGATATACAATGGGGAAATGACAGCCTCTTCAACAACTGGTGTTGGCAAAACTGGACAGCTACATGCAAGAGAATGAAACTGGGTTATTGTCTAACCCCATACACAAAAGTAAACTCAAAATGGATCGAAGACCTGAATGTAAGTCATGAAACCATAAAACTCTAAGAAGAAAACATTGGCAAAAATCTCTTGAACATAAACATGAGTAACTTCTTTATGAACACATCTCCTCGGGCAAGGGAAACAAAAAATGAACACATGGGACTACATCATGCTACAAAGCTTCTGTACGGCAAAGGACACCATCAACAGAACAAAAAGGCATCCTACAGTATGGAAGAATATATTTGTAAATGACATATCTGATAAGGGGTTAACATTCAAAATATATAAAGAACTCACATGCTTCAACACTCAAAAAGCAAATAACTCTATTAAAAAATGGGTGGAGGATATGAACAGACACTTCTCCAAAGAAGAAATTCAGATGACCAACAGGCACATAAAGAGACGCTCCACATCGTTAAATATCAGGGAAATGCAAACTAAAACCACAGTAAGATATCACCTCACACCAGTTAGGATGGCCAACACAGAAAAGACTAGGAACAACAAATTCTGGCGAGGATGTGGAGAAAGGGGAACCCTCCTACACTGCTGCTAGGAATGTAAACTAGTTCAATCATTGTGGAAAGCAATATGGAGGTTCCTCAAAAAACTAAAAATAGAAATATCATTTGACCCGGGAATTCCACTCCTAGGAATTTACCCAAAGAAAACAACTTCTCAGATTCAAAAAGACATATGCACCCCTAGGTTTATCACAGCACTATTTACAGTAGCCAAGAAATGGAAGCAACCTAAGTGTCCATCAGTAGATGAATGGATAAAGAAGAGGTGGTACGTATACATAATGGAATACTATTCAGCCATAAGAAAGAAACAAATCCTACCATTTGCAACAACATGGAGCTGGAGGATATGATGCTCAGTGAAATAAGTCAGGCAGAGAAAGACAAATACCGAATGGTTTCTTTCATTTGTGGCGTATAACAACAAAGCAAAACTGAAGGACAAAATAGCAGACTCCCAGACTCCCAGAAGGGACTATTGGTTACCAAAGGGGAGGGGTGGGGAAGGGCAGGTGGGGAGGGAAGGAGATGGGGATTCTGGGGTATCATAATTAGTGCATATGGTGTGTGGGGGGGTCACAGGGAAGACAGTGTAGCTCAGAGAAGACAAATAGGGACTCTGTTGCATCTTACTACACTGATGGACAGTGACTGCAATGGGGTATGGGGCAGGACTCGATAATAAGGGTGAATGTAATAACTACATTGTTTTTCTTGTGAAACCTTTATAAGAGTGTGTATCAATGATACCTTAATAAAAAAAACAGGGGCAATACATTCAGGTGAATTTCCTTCTCCATATATGTCTGTGGCTTTGTTTTTTGGCAGTACCAAAAGAGTTTCTTTTCCAGTTTAGGGGCTGGAATGGAGCACTTGATTGCATTATTAAGAGAAACTGGAGTCTGTGTCTGTGAAGGGCTTTCAAATAATCATGTATATTCCTTTCTGGAAACCTGTGGTCACCTTAGAGCAGTACATCAGAAACTCCTGGGAGCTTTTAAATAATATGGATTCCTGGGTCCAATCTTAGACCTGCTAAATCATATCTGTGTGCTGTGCCCAAGAATTAGCATTTAAAAAATATATCCTGGAGCTGGGATTTGGGGATTATAGCATTAAATGACCATATCCCAATTATATGATTTTTTTGACTCACATGTCAGCAACTCATGTCATTTATTCTGAGCTAGGTAGACTGATTAACATTTTGATGACAGTGTGTCCTATTCATGGAGGAAATTAAATTTCCTTAAAATTTAAGAGGGAGCTATGGGGATTATTACTGTAAGTTTTTAAAAATTTCATTAGTTTTCCTTTTTATTTTGTAGGTCTGTAAAGGAGATGAGAAATTTAATCAGCTCGTCCATTTTCTTCGCAATCATAAGCAGGAAAAACACCTCGTCTTCTTCAGGTAATCCTTCTGGACTCTGTGGTAGAGGAGCTGGGAGTCAGCCACACACAGAATGTGCAGATGTGCATGGACCTCAGCTGTGGAATCCTCTGGTTAGGAATGCAAAAAACTGAAAACCCAACTAATGTGGCCAAAGACGGAGGGGTTTATTTTTCTTCTGTAAAAAAGAAGTCCAGAGGTAGGTAGTTCCTGACATTGGTTTATGTACAGCAATGTCACGATCAGAGTTTCTGCAGCTGTCTTGGTCTTTCCTTTCTGTATGTCACCTCATAGTTTAAAAATGACCATAGTAACACCTCCTGGCCAGGCTGCATTGGAAGCAGATAAAAGAATAGAGGCAGCGGGGGAGTGGCAACCATGGTGATGTCAGCCAAATTCATCCCTTTTGGTCAGAAGAGCAGAAAGCTTTCTCAGAGACTTCCGAAGATGACTCGGGCTTTCATTCTGTGAGCCAAAGGTGGTCACCTGGCAGCCTGTCCTGAGCACAGGGTCCCGGCCTCTGTAGTAGAGGCAGTTGGAGGAGGAAGTGGCTGGGCACGGAGCTTCACCAGCCACCTAGGTGTCTGCCATAGTGGGGTTCTGTCCTTTTCACAGAACGCAAGATAGGAAAAGATATGGTTATCTTCAGGCTGCTTATCCTCCTCCAAATATGCCTGTGGCTTTGTTTTTTGGCAATACCAAAAGAATTTATTTCCCATCTGTCATTCCACCAATACAATGAATTAGCTTTTATTGACCTACTGACCCACAGTCAAAAATAAAGCCTGGTATACACAAACACAAAAAGTGAAACAGATTTCACAAAACTATACCTTTGACTAGGTGCAATGGATTCTGGCGTTTTCTGTTCTGTTAAGCATTAATTTTTTTATTTTTAATTTTTTTATTAAGGTATTGATATACACTCTTATGAAGGTTTCACATGAAAAAACAATTTGGTTACTACATTTACCCATATTATCAAGTCCACACTCATACCCCAATTCACTCACTGTCCATCAGTGTAGTAAGATGCCACAGATTCACTGTTTGCCTTCTCTGTGCTACACTGTTTTCCCCGTGACCCCCCACATCATGTGTACTAAACATAGTACCCCTCAATCCCTTTCTCCCTCCCTCCCCACCCGCCTTCCCACACCCCTCCCATTTGGTAACCACTAGTCCCTTCTTGGAGTCTGTGAGTCTGCTGCTATTTTGTTCCTTCAATTTTGCTGCGTTGTTATACTCCACAAATGAGGGAAATCATTTGGCACTTGTCTTTCTCTGCCTGGCTTATTTCACTGAGCATAATATCCTCCAGCTCCATCCATGTTGTTGCAAATGGTAGGATTTGTTTCTTTCTTATGGCTGAATAGTATTCCATTGTGTATATGTACCACCTATTCTTTATCCATTCATCTACTGATGGACACTTAGGTTGCCTCCATATCTTGGCTATTGTAAAAAGTGCTGTGATAAACATAGGGGTTCATATGTCTTTTTGAATCTGAGAAGTTGTATTCTTTGGGTAAATTCCAAGGAGTGGGATTCCCGGGTCAAATGGTATTTCTATTTTGATTTTTTTGAGGAACCTCCATATTGCTTTCCACAATGGTTGAACTAGCTTACATTCCCAGCAGCAGTGTAGGACGGTTCCCCTTTCTCTGCATCCTTGCCAGCATTTGTTGTTCTTAGTCTTTTCAATGCTGGCCATCCTTACTGGTGTGAGGTGATATCTCATCGTGGTTTTAATTTGCATTTCCTTATGATTAGTGATGGGGGCATCTTTTCATGTGTCTGTTGGCCATCTGAATTTCTTCTTTGGAGAATTGTCTCTTCATATCCTCTGCCCATTTTTTAATCGTGTTATTTGCTTTTTGGGTGTTGAGACATGTGAGTTCTTTAAATATTTTGGATGTTAACCCCTTGTCAGATACGTCATTTACAAATGTATTCTCCCACACTGTAGGATGCCTTTTTTTTTGTTCCGTTGATGGTGTCCTTTGCCGTACAGAAGCTTTTTAGTTTGATGTAGCCCCTTGTGTTCATTTTTGCTTTTGTTTCCCTGGCTCAAGGAGATGCGTTCAGGAAGAAATTGCTCATGCTTATAGTCAAGAGATTTTTGCCAATGTTTTCTTCTAAGAGTTTTATGATTTCATGACTTACATTCAGGTCTTTGATCCATTTTGAGTTTACTTTTGTGTATAGGGTTAAACAGAATCCAGTTTCATTCTTTTGCATGTAGCTGTCCAGTTTTGCCAACACCAGCTGTTGAAGAGGCTGTCGTTTTCCCATGGTTATGTCCATGGCTCCTTTATCATATATTAATTGACCATATATGCTTGGGTTTATATCAGGGCTCTCTAGTCTGTTCCATTGATCTGTGGGTCTCTTCTTGTGCCAGTACCAAACTGTCTTGATTACTGTGGCTTTGTAGTAGAGCTTGAAGCTGGGGAGCTAGATCTCCACTGCTTTATTCTTCCTGCTCAGGATTGCTTTGGCTATTCAGGGTCTTTTGTCGTTCCATATGAATTTTAGAACAATTTGCTCTAGTTCGTTGAAGAATGGTGTTGGTATTTTGATAGGAATTGCATTAAATCTGTAGATTGCTTTAGGCAGGCTGGCCATTTTGACAATATTAATTCTTCCTATCTATGAGCATGGGATGTGTTGCCATTTATTGGTATCTTCTTTAATTTCTCGCATGAGTGTCTTTGAGTCTTCAGAGTATAGGTCTTTCACTTCCTTGGTTAGGTTTATTCCTAGGTATTTTATTCGTTTTGATACAATTGTGAATGGAATTGTTTTCCTGATTTCTCTTTCTGCTAGTTCGTTGTTAGTAGATAAGAATGCCACAGATTTCTGCATATTAATTTTGTATCCTGCAACTTTGCTGAACTCAGATATTAGATCTAGTAGTTTGGAGTCAATTCTTTAGGGTTTTTTATGTATAATACCATGTCATCTGCAAATAGGGAGGATAGTTTAAGTTCTTCCTTGCCATCTGGATGCCTTTTATTTCTTTGTGTTGTCTGATTGCTGTGGCTAGGACCTCCGGAATTATGTTGAATAGAAGTGGGGCGAGTGGGCATCTTTGTCTTTTTCTCGATCTTAAAGGAAAAGTTTTCAACTTCTCACTGTTAAGTATAATGTTGGCTGTGGGTTTGTCATATATGGCCTTTATTATGTTGACGTACTTGCCCTCTATATCCATTTTGTTGAGAGTTTTTATCATGAATGGGTGTTGAATTTTGTCGAATGCTGTTTCAGCATCTATGGAGATGATCGTGTGGGGTTTTTGTTCTTCAATTTGTTGATGTGGTGGATGATGTTGATGGATTTTTGAATGTTGTACCATCCTTGCATCCCTGGAATAAATCCTACTTGATCATGATGGATGATCCTTTTGATGTATTTTTTAATTTGGTTTGCTAATATTTTGTTGAGTATTTTTGCATCTATGTTCATCAGGGATATTGGTCTGTAATTTTCTTTTTTTGTCGTTTCTTTGCCTGGTTTTGGTATTAGAGTGATGCTGGCCTCCAGAATGAGTTTGGAAGTATTCCCTCTTCTTCTACTCTTTGGAAAACTTTAAGGAGGATGGGTATTAGGTCTTCACTAAATGTTTGATAAAATTCAGCGGTAAAGCAATCTGGTCCAGGCATTTTGTTCTTAGGTAGTTTTTTGATTACCAATTCAATTTCAATGCTGGTAATTGGTCTGTTCAAATTTTCTGTTACTTTCTGGGTCAGCCTTGGAAGGTTGTATTTTTCTAGAAAGCTGTCCATTTCTTCTAGGTTATCCAGTTTGTGAGCATATAATTTTTCATAGTATTCTCTCATAATTCTTTGTATTTCTGTGGTGTCCGTAGTGATTTTGCCTTTCTCATTTCTGATTCTGTTTATGTGTGAAGACTCTTTTTTTTCTAGATAAGTCTGGCTAGGGGTTTATCTATTTTGTTTATTTTCTCAAAGAACCAGCTCTTGCTTTCATTGATTCTTTCTGTTGTTTTATTCTTCTTGATCTTATTTATTTCTGCTCTAATCTTTATTATGTCCCTCCTTCTACTGGGTTTGGGCCTTATTTGTTCTTCTTTTCCTTGTTCCGTTAATTGTGAGTTTTAACTGTTCATATGGGATTGTTCTTCTTTCCTGAGGTAGGCCTGTATTGCAATATACTTTCCTCTTAGCATGGCCTTTGCTGCATCCCACAGATTTTGCGGTGTTGAATTATTGTTGTCATTTGTCTCCATATATTGTTTGATCTTCGTTTTGATTTCGTCATTGATCCATTGGTTATTTAAGAGCATGTTGTGAAGCCTCCATGTGTCAGTGAGATTTTTCATTTTCTTTGTATAATGTATTTCTAGTTTCATACATTTGTGGTCTGAGAAACTGGTTGGTACAATTTCAATCTTTGTGAATTTACTGAGGTTCTTTTTGTGGCTAGTATATAATCTATTCTTGAATATGTTCCATGTGCACTTGAGAAGAATGTGTATTCTTGTACTTTTGGGTGTAGAGTTCTGTAGATGTCTCTTGGGTCCATCTGTTCTAGTGTGTTGTTCAGTGTCTCTGTCTCCTTATTTATTTTCTGTCTGGTTGATCTGTCCTTCAGAGTGAGTGGAGTGTTGAAGTCTCCTAGAATGAATGCATTGCATTCTATTTCCCCCTTTAATTCTGTTAGTATTTGTTTCACATTTGTAGGTGCTCCTGTGGTGGGCATGTAGATATTTATAAGGGTTATATCTTGTTGTTGGATTGACCCCTTTATCATTATGTAATATCCTTCTTTGTCTCTTGTGACTTTCTTTGTTTTGAAGTCTATTTTGTCTGATACAAATACTGCAACTCCTGCTTTTTTTTCCCTATTAGTTGCATGAAATATCTTTTTCATCCCTTCACTTTTAGTCTGTGTAAATCTTTGGGTTTAAAGTGAGTCTTTTGTAGGCAGCATATAAATGAGTCTTGTTTTTTTATCCATTCAGTGACTCTGTGTCTTTTGATTGGTGCATTGAGACCATTTACATTTAGGGGGATTATTGATAGGTATGTACTTCTTGGCATTGCAGGCTTTAGATTCGTGGTTACCAAATGTTCAAGGTTAACTTTTTTACTGTCTAAGAGTCTAACTTAACTCAGTTATTATGCTATTACAAACACAGTCTAAAGGTTCTTTTTTTCTCCTCCTTTTTCTTCCCCCTGCATTCTTTATATATTAGGTATCATATTCTGTATTCTTTGTCTATCCTTTGATTAACTTTGGGGATTGTTGATTTTATTTTGCATTTGCTTAGTAATTAACTGTTCTACTTTCTTTACTGTGGTTTTATTACCTCCGGTGATAGCTATTAAACCTTAGGAACACTTCCATCTATAGCAGTCCCTTCAAAATACATTGCAGAGACGATTGTGGGAGGTAAATTTTCTCAGCTTTTGCTTATCTGGGAATTGTTTAATCCCTCCTTCAAATTTAAATGATAACCTTGCTGGATAAAGTATTCTTGGTTTGAGCCCTTCTGCTTCATTGCATTAAATACATCATGCCACTCCCTTCTGGCCTGTAAGGTTTCTGCTGAGAAGTCTTTTGATAGCCTGATGGACTTTCCTTTTATGTGATCTTATTTCTCTCTCTGGGTGCTTTTAATAATCTGTCCTTATCCTTAATCTTTGCCATTTTAATTACTATATGTCTTGGTGTTGTGTTCCTTGGGTCCCTTGTGTTGAGAGATCTGTGCACCTCCATGGCCTGAGAGACTATCTCCTCCCCCAGATTGGGGATTTTTCAGCAATTACCTACTCCCAAAGACACTTTCTATCCCTTTGTCTCTTCCTTCTTCTGGTACCCCTCTATTGCGAATATTGTTCCATTTGGATTGGACACACAGTTCTCTCAATATTCTTTCATCCTTAGAGATCCTTTTTTTCTCTCTGTGCCTCAGTTTCTTTGTATTCCTCTTCTCTAATTTCTATTTCATTTATCATCTCCTCCACTGTATCTAATCTACTTTTAAAAGTTTCCATTGTATGTTTCATTTCAGATACTGTGTTCCTTAATGATTGGATCTTCGACTGGAATTCATTCCTGAGTTCTTGAATATTTTTCTGTACCTCCATGAGCATGTTAATGATTTTTATTTTGAAATCCCTTTTAGGCAGATTCATGAGGTCAATTTCATTTGAATCTTTCTCAGGGGTTGTAGTCATAATTTTATTCAGGTTCCTTTAGCGTTTCATATTTGTATATGGTGCCCTCTAGTGCCCAGAAGCTCTACTCTCTGGAGCTGCTCAGCCTCTAAAGCAATTTCAGGGGTCGCAGGGGTGTGGTATTGGTGCCCTGGGGGGAGGAAAGAGCTGTTTCCTGCTTCCTGGCTGCTATGCCTGTCTCCACTGCCAGAACCAGTGGGCTAAGTACACAGGTATAAGCCTCTGTGCTTTGCGTTTGTAGTTGCTGTAGATGGGGCTTCCCTCCCTCTGGCTGGCCTAACATCATGGTAGGGTTTGCCAGTTTATGAGCCAGGTGGGGCTGGCCGGGAGAAAGGCGCAGTGGACTGTGTATCACAGAGGGGGTCCTTGAAGCTCTGTAGCCAGCCAGAGAGCTGGAGCTCCTGAAGATTGTGAAAGTTCTCCAGTGCACTCGGTCAATTTTGTCTACCTTTCCTTTCCCCCGAGCATTGAGCTCTGCGCAATCCTTGCCCCTTTAGCAGCCCTCTTGCTTTTAGGAAGTCTCTCAGACTGTCCGCCTTTTTTTTGTACCAGAGCAGCTGGATATGGATCCCTGCTTTCCGCAAGTGGCTGTAATCTCCGTCTGTCCAGGTATTCTGCCTGTCTTAGCTTTCCAAGCCCCTTATCACGACAGTACCATGAAAACACTATGAAATGTAGGTTTGTTCTCCCAGGTCAGATCTCCAGAGTTAGGTATTCAGCAGTCCCAGGCCTCCACTCTCTCCCCGCTCTGTTTCTCTTCCTCCTGCTTGTGAGCTGGGGTGGGGGAAGGGCTTGAGTTCCGCCAAGCCACGGCTTAGGTACATCACCCTGTTCCATGAGGTTTATTCTTTTCTCCAGGTGCATGCAGTTTGACTCAGTCCTCTTTCCTGTTGCCCTTAAAGGATTAGCTCTATTAGTTATATTTTCGTATTATATGCGGTTTTAGAAGGAAGCCTCTGTCTCACCTCTCGTGCCGCCATCTTTAATCCTTTTCAAGCATTAATTTTTTTAAACTGCTGGTCCAAACTCACTAAATTGATTTCAGGACCAACCAGATTGCTTTCAGAATATGTCATTTGTAACCCTCAGTGTGTAAAAGTGCTTTATTATGTACTGATGTGACCGGTGGTGGAAACAGCAGCAGTCACTTAGCATAGGCATCTCAGTAGACAAGACTCAGCCCCAGTTGGAACCCTGAAGCCTGGTATAGTGGGAAGGATGTGGGAGAAGGAGCCAAACCTTAGTTCTGGTTCTGCCACTCACTGAGATTGCCTCCCCACAAGCTTCTGTTCCCTCATCTGCGAAAGGATGTGACATCATTTTGGAATTGCTCACGACAGGAAGAAGGGGTTTTGGATGGACATCATTGGAAGGGTTGCTGCATAGGGAGCTCACAGACTCAGGGAAAGACAGCGGCCCAGCCTCTAGGCAGGACAGGATCGGGGGCCCAGGGAGTTCTGGGGCCATCTGTGTAGGGCACATTTGCATTGGGATGATCCTGCTCTGGTCCCCTTTGTGCTTGGGTGACTGACTTCCAGAGAGAATCTGATTGCTCTCACTTGGGTTATCTGCTGAGCCCTTGGGACTCACAGTGACTGGGGAAGAAGCAGTTCCCCACTGGGAAAACAGGAATGTTTTTGAACTCTTATAAACTATTTATATTTAAAATGTCATTGTTGTGTTGTGAACAACTACTTTAGTGTAGTTTCTCAGGGGACCAGGGACATCTCTTGCTAGAACATCTTTAGACAGTGGGAATATGTCTTTGGGGTTTAATTCACATTTGAAGGATTTTTGTCAAAAGATTGGGCTTCACAAACTGAGAGGGTTTCAGATTTGGAGTAGCCATTCTCCCAAAGAGGACTGGGTCATCTCTACTGCACCTGGTGCTCACACCTCCCTCCCCAGTTTTGAAGGACCCGGATGGGCCAGGACTCTAAGCCCCTGTCCCTGTTGCAGCACCTGTGCCTGTGTGGAGTACTATGGACAGGCCCTGAAGGCCCTGGTGAGGAGTGTGACCATAATGTGCATTCATGGAAAGATGAAATATAAGCGCAACAAGATCTTCATGGAGTTCCGCAAACTGAAGAGGTGGGTTAGCTTATCTGAGATCGCTCTGCACTTTTGTGGGTCCCTCTGCCTCTAAATCTTCACATGGGTTGTTTTTCCTGCCTGGATCCCTCTTCTTCCTCTATCCCAGTGATCACATCCTGTGTAAATAAATGCCCAGAGCTCCCTCCCTCTGTCCTGACCCCATTCTGCTGTGCTGTCCCATCGGACTTCCTTTGTTATGTGATGACTTC
This sequence comes from Smutsia gigantea, assembly GCA_032199065.1. Classification (NCBI taxonomy): domain Eukaryota; kingdom Metazoa; phylum Chordata; class Mammalia; order Pholidota; family Manidae; genus Smutsia; species Smutsia gigantea. The sequence continues at coordinate 37,759 of JAVSCE010021589.1, read as the reverse complement.
CCTGCTAGAGTTAAGCTCCATAAAAACAGGAACCTGTGTGGTGTGCACTGCTGGATTCCCCAGTATCTGGCCCCTGGCCTGGCCACTGGGGGTTTTGATACCTGTTTGTGAAAGTTGAATGGGGTGAATGGGAACAATCCAGTCAGGTCATCATGTGGGACCACATGGTAGGGAACTTATCTCTGAAATGACCATTACTTGCTTCTTCTTGTGCATATAAATACTTGTGTGTTTTTCTTAATCATGAACATTCTGGTGATGTTAAACACTCTTTAGGCAAAGTGATAGAACTGACTGTACCCCACAGACTGGGAGGGAAAATTTCACTTGTTTTTTTAAATGGCTGCAAAGGATTAGATCTACTAGTTTTTTTTTCCCCCCAAATGGAATGTGCTGGTTTAAGAAATTCTTTCACTGTTTCCTCCCTACGTCCTATTTTCATTGGGAATCTGTAAAGTTCTGGATATTCTTAGGAGGAAGGAAAAATCAAAATGTTATTACTAAATACTTGTTTCTGTGTCTGTGAACGATTCTGGAATCTGTATTACTATCGTCGTCATCGAGACTGGTAAACATCAGTGGTGATGAAAATGGTGCCTTCTTACTCAGCAGGGTGTTTTCTCATTTTCTAGTGGGATCTTAGTGTGCACTGATGTGATGGCCCGAGGAATAGATATTCCTGAAGTAAACTGGGTTTTGCAGTACGACCCTCCCAGCAGTGCAAGGTACAGCATGACAGAATGGCTAGGAATCTAGCGTGACAGTGTGAATCTAGAGGAAAAGAAACGATGGTGTTTGTCAAAACGTTATTTAAATAGAACCATCAGTGGTATATCAATAGTGATACCACGTTTAGCAGTTATTTTCAAGTATTTTTAAGGTTTTTTGCAGAAATGAATGATAGAATGTTTAAAGGAAATCCATAACGCCATATTTGAAAATTTCAATTATTCTCCCAGAGTAAGCATGTATTCCCAAGAGATGGTTCTAAACATAGGAAAATGCTTGTAAATGTAAGCTCCTGAGCAGTAGTAATTGTTACTTCTTGGTGGAGGGCTTACAGGTCACTTTCATTTTCTTTTTTATACTTTTGTTTCTCAAATTTTCTACTAGGCTCATATCCTACCTATATCACCAGATAGGCATAAATTAACAAATTTTATAGTTCACATTAAATGTCTTACAGAATCCTCTGTGGTTTGCAATGTATATTTAATCACCAACTTGCCTGTTTGTTACACTAGTAGGTGGTAGGGCTAAGACTGAGCTGTGGAAGGTAGGCCTGGTCTGTGCCCTGGCTGCATGGTGGCCGTGTTGTCCTGTGTTTACAGTGCCTTCGTGCATCGCTGTGGCCGCACAGCTCGCATCGGCCATGGAGGCAGCGCACTGGTGTTCCTCCTTCCCATGGAAGAGTCTTACATCAATTTCCTTGCAATTAACCAAAAAGTAAGCTGCCTTCATTTTTTTTCATGTTCATCTAGACTGTCCACTGACAGGAATTAAAAGTTTCTTTTCTAGTAAGTAGTCCAGAACACAGATCGGGAGTTAAAAACTCACAGGGGTCTGGCTGGTGATGGAGGTGTGGACACCTGGCTGTGAGGCTGTGGGGAGCCACAGCCCCACTAAGGGTGGCAGCTACTGCTCGACCCCATGTCTGTGCTTGGGGCTATAGGACCTAGTGTTGCCCTACTTTCCAACCAGAAATCAGGATTGCAATGTAAAATCTGATTTTAAAATTTTATTTAAAATTTTAAAATGCTTTTCAGACCAAATAAAATGTTTGCGTTGGATATGGGGTTTAAGGCCTCTGGTTTAAGATTGAAAGGAATTGTTTTGCCTTTGGTTTTATTGGCACTGGCTCTGATGGTGGGGCCTTGGGGTGAGGTGATTGTAGCCAGAGGTGGTGAGACTGTGATCTCTGTGCAGTGCCCCCTGCAGGAGATGAAACTCCAGAAAAACACAGTAGACCTCCTTCCAAAGCTCAAGTCCATGGCCTTGGCAGACAGAGCTATGTTTGAAAAGGGCATGAAAGCTTTTGTGTCATACATCCAGGCTTATGCGAAACATGAATGCAACCTCATCTTCAGATTAAAGGGTAAGTTGGATTTTTTCACTTAACTATCTCCATCTTAAACATCTGACAGTTTGTTTTTTTAATCTTTATTTATTTACTTATTTTAAATTATCAAATGTACATCACAGAGGTTCAACAGTGTCTCTCCCCACTGGGACTCCCCTCCTCCTTGGTAACCACTAGCATTTCTCTATGTCTTTGTGAAGTCTGTTTTATTTCTTCTGTTTTGCTTTGTTTTTATTTTCCACAAATAAGTGAAATCATGATTATTTGTTTTTCTCTGCCAGGCTTATTTCACTGAGCATAATACCCTCTAGATCCAACTGTGTGTTGAAAATGGCAGGATTTATTTTCTTTTTAATCGCTGAACATCTGATAGTTTTACAAGCATAGGCACAACTCACTTTATTGTGCTTCGCAGAAACAGCTTTTTTTTTTTCCACAAATTGAAGGTTTGTGGTAACCGTGCATTAGGCGACTCTGTTGGTGCCATTTTTCCTCCCTTTGTGTGCCTTTGTCACATTTTGGTAATTCTTGCACTATTTAAAACTTTTTCATTATTGTTACATTTGTTATGATCTGTGATCAGTGATTACAACTCACTGAAAGCTCAGATGATGGTTAGCATTTTTTAGCAATAAAAATGTTTGGCAAATTTAGCAACAAAGAATTTTTTAGCTAAGGTATATATATTGTTTTTTTAGACATAATGCTATTACACACTTAGTAGACGACAGTATAGCATAAACATAACTTTTATATGCACTGGGTAACTAAAAAACTCATTTGACTTGTTTTCTTGTGGTAGTCACTGAACCTGTGGTGTCTCTGAGGTGTACCTGAATTGCAAGTATGAAATCGGTTTGTCTTATAAAAATGTTAGACATATGTCAGGGTTAATAAAAATGTTAGACATATGTCAGGGTTATTGTTTTCTAAACATTTGAAAGGTAGTCTTCCTAGATTTGAATATACAGAATAAATTGGCTGAGTGTTCTTTTGAGTAAACATATAATGATTTTAGTTCTAATTAAAATGAAACCATGAGATCATTTGGTTAGAAAAGATTACATTGCTAGGAATCTTCTATGGGTTGACGCTCATAACCCTGTTTTGGGTGTACTAACTCTGATGTTTTGGTTTAACTAGATCTTGATTTTGCTAGTCTTGCTCGAGGTTTTGCCCTGCTGAGGATGCCCAGGATGCCAGAACTGAGAGGAAAGCAGTTTCCTGATTTTGTGCCTGTGGACATTAACACAGACACCATTCCATTTAAAGATAAGATTAGAGAAAAGCAGAGGCAGAAACTAATGGAACAACAAAGAAAAGAGAAAATAGATAATGAAGGGAAAAGAAAATTCATAAAAAATAAAGCTTGGTCAAAGCAGAAGGCCAAAAAGGAAAAGAAGAAAAAAATGAATGAGAAAAGGAAAAGGGAAGAGGTAAAGTGTATAGTTTTATTACTTATATACTTAGAATTCTGAACAAATTTTTTTGCAATATAGGAATTGCATGGGGTTCTCAAATTTATCATGTTGGTGACTTGGGAGGGGAACATGCTGATCTGAAAGCATGTGGTTCCTAATTAAAAATTGCTGGTTTCACTTAGAATGCTGTTGCTGAGAAAGTCAAATGTTGTTGGTTTCTTCTGCATTCAGGGTTCTGGTATCGAAGATGAGGACATGGAGGAACTTCTCAATGACACAAGGCTCTTGAAAAAGTTTAACAAAGGCAAAATCACTGAAGAAGAATTTGAGAAGGGGTTGTTGACAAGTGGCAAAAGGACAGTCAAAGTGGCAGATTTGGGGATCTCAGATTCGGAAGCTGACTGCTGATTCCAGTGCCTCGGGGGAGGTGCAGGGAGCATAGGGAATAGGGGCGGGGGTAGGGGGGAACGGATGCCCACACTATAGGAGCCACCCGGGACCCACACTCCTGCCAGCTGCCGTTTCAGCTTGGAGACAGGTGGTGGGTTCACGCTGAATATTCTAGAACTGTGCCAGCCTAACAGGAGTATAAAATTACTTGAGTATGAATAATAGATGTCAGTGTTTATCTTGATGAGTCACCTATAATTAAAGAGCTCACTTTCCTGTGGCTATTTTATACTTACTTTTTTTTTTGGTTTGTTTTTTTTTAAATATAATTTATTTTATTATCATTAATTTACAATTACATGTGCAATATTACGATTATTAAACTACCCCTTCATCAGGTCCCCCCCACCAACCCCATTACAGTCACTGTCCATCAGCGTAGTGAGATGCTATAGAATCACTACTTGTCTTCTCTGAGTTGTACAGCCCTCCCCGTGCCCCCCCAACATTACATCTGCTAATCGTAATGCCCCTTTTTCCCTCTTATCCCTCCCTTCCCGCCCATTTTACACTTGATTTTTGGCTTTTTAAAATTCCTTAGTGTTTTCAGGCACCTGACCTACCTCCCTGGTGTCCCTACCCCCAGGCTGCTCTCTCTGATGCACTGCAGGGCTGGCTGATGTTGCGGGGCTCTTCTAAGAACAGTCCCCAGCACTGTTCATTGGGGAATATCTGAAAACAGGAAGCAAGCCATATTTTGGGAAAGAAAAGTATTATGCCTTCTGTTGAATATATTATTTCCTTCTAATTGTGTCTTAGTGTGTGAATATGGGTGTATATTGTCTTCAACGAAGATGGCCAGTACATTTGGGCATTTATCAGTATTGAAGCAATTCCAGATTAAAATCTTTCACATAATTTATTTGAAAAGATGCTGAATTGTTCCCAAGTACAATTTTAAAAAGCTGTTGAGGACCTAAACGTGTTTAAAGGAAATTCACATCTGTCACGAATACAGTTTTAAGTTTACAAATGTTCTGGAAGGCATCTTCGTAAGTGGTGAGCCATGGAGAATACTCCTGCTAAATGCTATTTCTTCCTTCCTTGGGTTCTCTTGGTAGATTCCACTCCCATTTGGCTTGATCCTGTGGAAGAGATGACAACCCCTGGCTCATGTTCATCATTGGAAGCCTGCTGTGCACTCAGCCGGCATTTCCTGCCTTTCCTATAAGGCACTGTATGTAACGTGTGTCCTGGACTGTTAGTTACTGAAGGGGTGCCTGGCTGCAGTCAGCAACATCTGTTTTTTCAGGCTTGCGTCTCTGTACTTGACGCTTTTGGCAAATCAGTCTGGAGATCAGGGGAATAAGGAGGTGAACTTGCACCCGTCTTTCATCAGTCAAGTAGCCAATAATCTAACTTGTATTTCCGGAAACTGGAAATGAATGAAAGAGTCTGGAAACCATAAGCACAATTTAGGCCGGGTTTAGAGAAACATGAACATATTTTAGATGGCACTGAAATGAATAAAAAATTCTCCCGAGACTTATAATTTGAAGTCCTTCGTCCATAAATCTTCATAAAAAAACAATCCAGGTTTGGCCTGGCTCACTTGAGGGAGTCAAAAGCCTACTCACCCTGTGCCACCTACATCAGCTGTATACCCACAGGAAAGGACCCAGTGGTTACAGATACAGCTTGATGAGCTCATCGCTGACTGCTGAGGGCGTCAACACACCCAGGTCTGTAAACAGCAGAGTTATTAAGGAAGGAGAGGTGTAGTCGACCCACGGGTGCTCCTCCTTGAGGTCTTGTCCCATCTGTGCAGACTTCAGAGTGTCCGCCTTATACTGAGGAGGGAGGAAGAATATGTCAGTCAGCTCCACATGTTTAGGCCCCTGAACTGGTGAGTCTTGGCCTGAGCGATTAGCATGCTGCTGCCCCAAAGGCTCTCTAGGAATGGAGAAGCCATCTGTGCACACTGGCCAGGAGGGCAGTGCTGCTGGACTGAGCCAGACGGTGGCCTACTGGTCCGGAGCCATAGTTCAGTGAAAAACCTAAACCATGTGTTTCCTCTGTAGATTGCAGGACTGGACTTACTCCTCCAGACCTCTCAAGCCAACAATGTGGAGTGTTTATAGAGAGCCTACACTGTGCTAAGTGCTTCCTAGGGATTATCTGAGAATCGTCAGCACCCTGTCAGAGAATGCTGACATTTTACAGAGAACTGAAAACCAAAGCATTTATCAAGGTCACACAGCTATTAGCAGGGAGGGAGAGCTGACCCGAAAGCTGACTCCCAAGCTCCTACTGTTTACCACCGCTTCCCCCACCTCCCCTCATCTAGTGCTTAAGTGAATGAGGCTGAAAGACTTGAAATTCTGGGGACAAGTGAGACTGTGAGTCTAAGTTCAACATCCAGCAATTTATCTCTGTATCCTAAGCATTAGAGAAAGTAGCAATGGGAAGTGAATAATTCATCAAACATTCTTAGTGCTACATTTTTTCAAAGGTTTCTGTTTAGACTAAAATAACCATTCAAATATGTAAAGCTCTTGCCTTAAACTTATCCGGTACGTCTTGCTGGTTTAGTGGAAAGAGCCGTACAAACTTGAAACTTTCTGCAACAACATAAAAAGGCTTGTTCTGTGCTTTGGCGCACACAGCCATCTGGTTGGTTCCTATCTGGAAAGTCAGAGAAAATGGAGAAGGATGAGATCTTATGGCACATCTGAAGGAGAAGCAACAGAAAGCATGAGAGTGAACACAATACATGTAATTCTCACTTTGGAATGACAGGATCTTTTAAAAAAGGAAACATTTCTAAAAAAATATATACAAATGGCCAATAAACACATGAAAATATGTTCAAGATCCTTAGTCATTAAGGAAAAGCAACTCAAAACCACAATGAGATACTATTTTATGCCTCTTAGGATGGCTATAATTAAAAAAGTGTTGGCAAGGATGTAAAGAAATAGGAATCCTCAAATATTGCTGGTGGGAATGTGAAATTGTGCAGCTGCTGTAGAAAAAGTCTGGCAGTTCCTCAAAAAGCTAAACACAGAACTACCACATAAGCCAGCAATTTCACTCTAAGGTTTACACCCCAAGTAAGTGAAAACAGGACTCAAATAAATGTACACCCATGTCCACAGCAGGATTATTCACAATAGCCAAAAGGTAGGCACAAGTATCCATCAACAGATGAATGGATAAACAAATGTGGTCCAGCCACACAATGGAATATGATTCAGCCATAAAAAGGAATGAAGTGCTGACACATGCTGTGACATGGAGGAGCACTGAAAACATAGTGAAATAAGCCAAACTCAAAATACAATGATTCCACTTATATAAGGTACCCACAATAGGCAAAAACCAGAGACAGTAGATTAGATTAGGGGATGGGAAGGGGGAAATGGGGAGTCTTGCTGAATGGGTAGAGTTTCTGTTTGCAGTGATGGAAAAGTTGAAAACGCAGTAGAGGTGGCTGCACAGCGACATGAATATAATTAATGCCACTGATGTACACTTGCAAGTGACTAAAACAGAAAATTTTATGTTATATATATTTTACCATACTGAGGCAAAGAACAATCACAAAATTTTTCCATGTTAACCAATGGATAGAGAAATTGTAACATAATATTATATTGATACCAAATATATGCAACTAAAAGGAAGCCAAACAACCCAATTCCAGTAAAAGCATGTTTTGAGAAAATATAAATTCCTTTCTCCCATATTATAGAGATGAAGCTCTAAAGCAGAAGGAAACTGACCAAAATTTGACCACTGCAAAGGCTTGTGGGAACTGGGAGACAATTCGATGCAATGGTGACGTCCTGAAGTTAAGCGGGATCAGATGAACAAACCATAGCAGCCAATGCTGTTTTGGTGTCCAAGGTCAGCGATACATCCGCCTGCCTTGAGCAAGGAACTGGGGAGAACTGACACTCCTACCTTGTTAATGATTCCTCCGTTTTCTACAACTCCTTCAGCACCAACTATGACAAGATCCACTTTCTCCATGATATAGCTAAGGAAATCAAAAAAGGATTTTGTTATGTTCTCATTCTGGGCTCTTACTAGAAGCATTATCACCTGCAAAGATTAATATTCCATTGTCCAGAGTAAGTTCCTCCCCTAACTTTCTTCCAAAGAGCAACTTAGTGTAGGAGACAACCCTTGGCACTGTTACCAACTCTTTGCTACCAGGGGCACTAAAACTAATTTTATCGCGGCCACACAATGAAACATACACTTCACACTGCTCCCCCAGTACAATACAAGCACATGTATGTGTGTAGATGATACAAGAATTTCATGACATGGTATTTATCCTTACTACATGTGCCATACTCTATTGTCTGTTCTACTTTAGTACAGGCAAAAATTTAAAAACCTCATGTGATCTGAAGTTGGAAAACAGTGTTAGGTAATTTAGGACTCTTTCAAATGGGGAAAGGCCAATTTACCTTTAAAATCAGCAATCAGATTTCAAAATGCTTACTCTTGAACACATTCCTAATTCCCTTAGTCATCTGCCTTACGTGTTTTCTTTCCAAAAAACGACTACTCGTTTTCTCTTGTGAGGTACACTGACAATCCATAGGACATGTGACCTCAGTGTTGGGAGCCAAGTTCCATGGTTGAGACAAAGCACCCCAGAGTGCCACTGAGAATAGCCCATGCCTTCAGATGAAGAGGGAACACTGATAACGTGTGCTGAGCCTAACCCGACCCTTTGCACTTCGCTCTTAAAATACACCATTAACCATGGAAACGACTCCCATCTCCCCAGCATCCTACAGCCCTGCCTTCTGCATGCACTGTCCAGATCCTATCATGAACTTAACTGGTTAAGAGGCAGGATACGACCCAGTGCAGTTTTATGAATGGGACTCAAACCTTCAATCTGGAAATCCTGCTTCAAGCCAACCCTGGGGGGGGATGAAGAAAAGTAATTGTGGCTGGGGAAGATAGGTGCTTACCCAATGGCAGCATCCAGAACCACAGTGACAGGGACGTTGAGGTGGCAGAGAGCTTTGGCCATTTTCTTACTGAAAATGACATTTTGAGAACATTAGAGGAAGTCCAAGAAAGTCCCACAGTGCTGTATGATGAGTCACTTAATTTGGACAGTGATAAATCATGTTTGCTTGAAACTCAGTTAATATTAATGGATTAAGGGGCAAATCCCAAGACTTTGGATTAAGGAAATAAGAGTTTGGATCTTTAGAAGTAGGTGTGTTTCAGGAAAACTATACTCCTGGGGACTCTGGCCAAGAGATGCAAATTTAGGAAAAAAAAAAGTTTTTCTTTACCTTCTGGATAGATGAGACATGAATTACTGATTCCTGGATAAAAATCTTTCAACTGACACAATTTCTTACTGTTCCTGATTTAGCTACTAAATAAAAACTCTACATCCTGCACTGGGACCTACTACAGTCACTTTTCTTCCAGGGCCAGGAACAGGCATAAAGACAAAACCAACTGATTGGCAAATTGGGGGCATGTTCTTGCCCCTCTTACAATGGATTCTAATCTCAGTTTGACTGCTGGGCACATAACCAAATGGAAAGATACTTGCCCTGATAAATCTGGCTGTGACTCTGTAATGTACACACTGAAACGCTTCTTGGCCGCCACGGCTGCTTCCAACACCCTCAGGACCACTCTGGAGTAGGCATGAGTTAATATTCTCTGTGGACCGAGAAAACTCCATCAAAGGGGCAGGCTTTGCGGTTATCACCCATACCCTCTGCCACTCTAATGCATGTTCCTGGTACCTAAAGCTTTCTCATGTATCAGCTATAATCAGAAAGGAGGTCCTTGAGAGCACACTGAGTTTAGGTCTACCAACATGATGAATAGTTTTCTGCCCAAGGAATACATTACAGTCTCTCCTGCAACTCTGCAAGTGCAGAAGTGGGATCTCCATGTGCTGTCACTCACAAGATACAAAAGCTTTATAGCTGAAGGCTCCATTAGGTTCCTTTGGGTTGGTTTTCCCATTTTTAAGACATGGTTTGCACACCTGGGCTACTGGCACCAGGCAGTAGCATAAGGAAATGCAGTGGACCAGGTAGGGCCAGCAGCAAAGTGGAAAGGCTAAGTTCCAGTTTGTCACTTAGTCCCACTGTTGCCAGATCATCTGATTTTTCCAAATGAGCTGAAAATCCAATACCTAAATGTTGGCTAACTCATTTTTAAAAATTTTATAAACACTATTGGTCAACAAAACCCATCTGTGGGCCAGATACAATTTGTAGACCCTTATAGTTACCTCTGCTCTAAGGAATGCAGTACAGAGGACTATATAATGCAAGAGGGATGGACATAGCTCCCTAACACTTTTCTGGGCTTTGCCTGAGAACTTGCTAGAAATGCAGGTTCTCAGGTCCCACCCCAGACCTATTGATTCAGAGTCTGTGCTTAATAAATTAAGTTCTAGATGGTTCACCTGCATGTTCAAATCTCAGCAGCTCTGCTCTGAATTGAATCTAAGTCATTGCAATGCTTGTCTCCACTTGGCCAAAAATGGCTTTGTTTGCAACTGGCTTTTGTACAAGTTCCACTCACAATCATTTATTTAATAACATACTTTAAATGTACAAGTTCCACTCACAATCTATTACATCATTTATTTAATAACATACCTTAAAGGTTGGGAAGGGGGTAATAAAAGAGAGGACAAGATTTCAGAGTCACAATGCAAGTAAATAATTTTATGGCCAGTGGAGGCTTACCTGTCAGAAAGGAGGTACTCTGCTGAGAAAGACACCATAAAAGTTTTATTCCCCCTATCCTGGGAAGCTGACTTAACTTGTGGCTCCTGTTCTTCCTCACTTAACTTATAAACACTTGGCAGCTTTATATCTCTGTAAGAGCATTTCAAATGAAATTATAGAGAAAAATCTCAATCCACTGTGAACCTTTAAGAGGAAGACAGTACTAACCAGTGCCAAGAGCTATTCTGTGTTGAATTCTGTTGTGTTAAATTCAGATTAGTACATGTCCAATAATAAAAATACTTCCTTAGTATGACTGTATTAAATCAACAATCATCCCTGCTGTCCCAGTGTTTCCTCTGTCTGTTTGACATGACAACTATCTACAATAATGATATCTACACACCTACATGGCACTCACTAAGTGTAGGCAGAGTGCAGAGTGCTTACACATTCCATCTCATAGTCCTCACAACCACCTGCAAGGTAGGTAGGTTTCTTACGGAACAGATGGGAAAACTGCAGTACAGAGAAATTAAGTAACTTGTCCAAGGGTACACAGCAAGTAACTGACAGAGGCAGAATTTTACCCCAGGAGTCTAACTGCAAAGTCCTTGTTACCAATGACCACACATGATGAATATCTACTCACCGCCCCATCTTTGATGAAAGTATGGCATAAATCTGCAATTTTACTTCTTGATAGTGATATTCTTCTGAGAAAAAGTTCACCCCGCTCAATCATGATCTTTTTACATTTGGAGTAATCCTAGGGGGCAAAGAGCTAAGTAAGAGGAAGGGGAAGATCCAAGCAAAGCCGAGAATATTTGCAGCCAAACAGAGAAGTAGAAAGGTAACCCAAGGGAGTGCATGGGCTTACAGAGTATTCCAGGGAGGTAAGGCTGATGAAGCGCAGGAACAGCTCCCCGCCCGAGGACACGGCCACAGAGGAGTCCACGCCACACAGGGTTTCTATGGCACTGGTAAGATTCGCTCTCAGGCCCTGGATTGTCTCCCCTGGATTGATCACATGAGGAATGTAATGTTCATCTGAGTATCACAGCCCCTTGGTGGGTCTATGATTCACTCACTCATTCAACCAATATTTACTGGGTAGGTACTCTATACCAGGCACTATTCTAGATGCCAGAGTACATCAGTGAACAAGATGGACAGGGTCCCTCCTCTGAGGGAACTCCCTTCCTAGTGGAAGAGGTAGACAATAAGCATACAAAGAAATAAACAATTACACATTGTAATGAGGACAGAAAAAAGCAGAATGATGAAAAAAGTGGGGCTACGTTTTTAGGTTAACAGTGTGGCCTCTTGAAGGGGGGGTCCAGATGCATCAAGACCCAGTGGGAAAGCTTCCAGGTGCAGAACATAACAACACAAAGACCCCAAGATAGGTACACACTTGGTATGAAAAACAGAGAGGCCAGTGTGACAGAAACACAGTTCAGTGAGGGACACATGAAAGGAAATTAAGCAGCAGTGGCAGATGAGGTCTTCGAGGAGGCACAGGCAAGGCTTAGCTGTCTGGATGTTATTGTAAGTACATTGGAGGTTATCTTAGAGATACAAGTCTCTAGGGCAGCCCTTCAGATTAAAGGCTTTATTATTATTATTTTCTTTATACAAGATATCATGCTCTTTTTAAGATGCTGGCATTTAAGATGCCTGAATTAGCAGGTGGTCACAATGAACAACATTAATACCAGAATTTATTCTGGAGCATTCTCTATAGCTACTGTACAGAATCTGGCACAAAAGCTCAATAAACACTTGTAAAGCTGAACTACTGCTATAATTTAAGGGTCATGGTTAATTTGATATAAAATGGTCTGTGCTGATTTGAAGTATATTTCATTTATGAAAGAGGACGCATTTAATGGTAACTTGAGGGCTCTCTCCAGATTAAGAGGACTGAATGCAGGTAGCAGCTGAGCTTGGGGCTGCGTTACGTTATGCTGGCATTACGTTACGTTCTCTCACTTTCTACACTTCTCACACTTATTAGAAAACTTCCCTAATGCCCAGAGTGTTGGAGGATGACCCTATTTACCTTTATCTCTCTTCAAGAACTCCAGCAAAGTCCGGATGGCAGCTACTGCTGACGCCGTGTCAGGATCTTCTTTCATCTGAGACTTAAAATATTCAATTAACTCTGGGAAGAGAGGGAAAAGTGATCCATTAAATTCATTTAGCAGGATGTAAGACCAGAGTGCCCGTCAGTGATTGCTGACCTTAGGAAGCGAACTAATTTAGAAAATGCTTTGTTTTCAGGGTGTTTGGTTTCAGGAGCACCATAAACGTTGATGAGAATAGAGATGATAGCACTTTACTATTTGTAATCTCTTTTTCTCTTTCACTTTGAAAAAGCAATAGCATAAAATTTAAGCCCCACCAAACGATAAAGATCATTCTCCCTCTTATGGTTGACCCCAAGTCCTGAGAGAATCCCAGAGTCAACCACCATACCAATTTCTCCGACACCCCTCCAGTCTATGCTAATTCAAGCCTATCACCTACATACATATGTACACGTATGTGTATGCAGAGGTCGTATCCCCCTTACTTTTTTTTACATGAAAGTACTACATGTATTAGTTTGCCCTTGTATCTCACATTAAAACCTTGCTAACCACATTCGATGTGCACATCAAATTCGCCTTCCTCTTTTTATTCTAGTACCAGATCCTAGGGCAGACAGCCCTACCCATACTTTACATATGAAGAAATCAGTACTGCAAACCTGCACACTTCATCCGAAGTCTCATTTTTTGGAGGAAGGCACTAGAAAGCGTGGGGAAAGGGGGTGTCTGGGGGTACCCTCGGGACCCATCTCCGGAATAAGAGGAGCAACGAGGGGGATTTAACTGTGACTAGAAGCACACGCAGCCGAGCAGCCAGACCTTGGAAAGTCCCTTCCAAAGCCCAGCCTGGAAGTGCGAAATGGAGGGATCCCTGCGCGGCGGTTTAGGCCTAGAGCGTCCCGTCCCGATTTACCCTTGTCGTCCATAGTGCCCTGCGGAGAGCGGAGCCCTAGGGCCTGGGAGCTGACCACGCTTCTAGGATGAGTCCGCAACTGCGCCGGCTCCAACTTACACAGACTGACAGCGCGCGGGGCGATTCCGCACCCCACTTCCGGCGCTTTCGGGGCGTGGCCGGGGCACGGCGCGCGGCTTGGGCCAAAGTGCCTTGCGCGTCACGTGGCGGTGCCGGAAGTTGGGTGTGCAGAATCCGGACGCTCGTCTGAGCGCTACAGGCTCTCTGCTGGGGTCCCGGGCCACCATGGTCTCAGACGGTGAGGGCCGCGCCGGGCAGGACGCGGATCCGGGGCTGGGCAGAGTCGGCCTGGCCAATACTGGCCAGATAGAGTCTAGTTTTCGTACTGGACGGCACATAGTTGGTCGTTAGGAGTAGCGAATGTATTCATTCATTAATTCATTCATTAATGTTTTGGGAACGCCCCTGTGTGCCAGGCGTTCTTTCCTGCGCTGGGAGTACAGCAGAGAACCTGATAGACAAGGGCCCTCGTGGAGGTACCGTCTAGAGGGCGAGACAGACAATAGGCAAGTAAATAATAATTTCGAAGGGTGACTAGAGTTATAAAGACCATATCAAGACAGTATAATGCGGTAGATTGTGATTAGGAGATGATCGAGCTACTTTAAATAGGAGTCCAGGGTAGACCGTGATATTGAAACTGAGACTTGAAGGACCATGCAAAGGCTCTGTGGCGGGTTGAATTAGTATGATAGCTGGAGAACCTGAAGGTAGAGGAAAGTGGGGAAACTTTCACTCATCCGTTGAACTACCTGTTACTGAGCCTGATGTCTTAAAAAGACATCAGCTGGGGTGGCTGAAGCAAAGTGAGGTAGAGGGATGAGATCCGAGAGCTAGGCAGATGCGTGGCTCCTGTGGGCCACGTAAAGAGTTTCAGCTTTGATTTTAAGTGTAATAGAAGGTCTTCGGCAAGCTATTGTTACATTCTGATTTGAAATATTAAAATGTCACGTTGGCTGCTGTGTGGAAAATGGACTGTGGGGAGCCGAAGAGAAACAGGGAGATCATTTCAGAGGCCTTAACAATTCCGTTAATTGTTTTAATCTGTACCACAACCCTGTGAGGGGTGCAGGCCTGGCATGGCCCCTGTTTACAAATGAGGATGCAGAGACCCAAAGAAGGGAACTCACAGGGACGTGCATGTGTATGGACACATACCTCTTCTGAAAGGCAACACTCTCTTTTTCTCAGGCTTCTTGGTAGTAGCAAGGAGTGGATGGCCCTGAGAAATGTGTGGCAAGGTCTGATGGAGTGTAAGGCCAGAGGCTTGTGGGTTTATGAATAGAGAAGTGAGGGCCTGTGCGAGACACAGTTACTGAGTACTTTTGTGCTAGGCACTTTGCTGTATGATTCGCTCATATTATCTCATTCCAGGAGCAGCAAAATCCTCCTTCTTGAGTAGAGTCCACAGTTTAGTGGCCAGAGTTGGGAAAAGAGATCAGAAACACAACAAAATATAAAATGAGGTAGTGAATACTAAGTGTCCTTAGAAGAGGTCAGTGCTGTGGGTGGCCAGGAGGGGTCAGGCAGTGGAGGCATTGCAAAGCCAGTCTTTAGAGAAAATCAGATCTGTCTTCAAAGCAGGGTGGGGCCTTTGCTGTGCTACGTACTAGCAGGCCATGTGAGGTAGAGCAAGTTACTTATATTTTCAAAACAGTATCATTTCATCTGATCTAAGACTGCTGATTATGAAATATGCTTTTATTTAACATACCACTGCGAGAAAAGAATGCTGCCAGTCTTAATTGTAAGATATTATCCTGATTTCAATAGCTGATAAATGCAAAAAAAAAAGGGTGGGGGTGATACACATTATAATTGATGAAAGATAGCAATAGTATGCCCCTTGATAGGTTATTGACAGTATCGGATGGGATTATAGTTTTACATGTGCCCATGCCTGATGCAGAGGAAGCTGACATTCCTCCTCTCCAGAGATGAGGAAGCCAGGACCTGTTGGAAGATCTTGGGGAAGAAAGAGGTAGTGTTGGTTTGGAGCCTTGAAGAGTAAGTAGGATTTGAATACATAAGCAGAAATTGAAGGTGGGGTGAATTATCTTAACATGGGATATGTTAGCTGCAGGAAGGAAGGTATGGGGGCAGGAAGGGCATCATTGCTTTTTGCTATTGTATGAGCATCTTGGGTTTTTCAAAACAGCGTGTGCTTAATGTGTTCATATGTCTGTCACCTCAGATAGACGGTAGGCTCCCTGAGTGCTTGGACACAGTATCTCCAATACCTAATACCTAACACTGGTACTTGGTGTAAATGTTTGTTGAATGAGTTAATGGGTTAAATTAGCTTGTTCAGTTGTGTCTGTCACTTTGGAAGGTAACCTGATTCCTCTTCGCAATAAAATATTTACATAGCAATTGCTTTTCCTTGTTTGGTTTTTACCTTGTTAAAATTGGTTCCTAATCACTATTGGTCTTGCTGCTAGGTAATTTGATGTACTCAGGGCCTAATTGATTACTGTGTCTCCCTTTAATTCCCTGGACACCCGCCCCTCCAACTCTGCCACCTGAAATTCTACTAGTGATTCTTACTACGGGTTAATGAGTGACTTCTGTCCTTGACCAGGCATTTAAAATGCAAACATCTTAAATAAGCCAAGTGGAAAAAGACAAATATCAAATGATCTCACTCATATATGGAGTATAAGAACCAAGAAAAAAACTGAAGGAACAAAACAGCAGCAAACTTACAGAACCCAAGAACGGACTAATAGTTACCAAAGGGAAAGGAACTGAGGAGGATGGGTGGGAAGGGAGGGATAAGGGGGAAAAGGGGGCATTATGATTAGCAGACGTAATGTTGGGGGGGGCGCGGGGAGGGCAGTACAACTCAGAGAAGACAAGTAATGATTCTATAGCATCTCACTACGCTGATGGACAGTGACTGTAATGGGGTTGGTGGCTGGGACCTGATGAAGCAGGTAATTTAATGACCATAATATTGCACATGTAACTGTAGATTAATGATACCAAAATAAATTATATTAAAAAAATGCAAACATCTTTAGGTTCATTTATTAGGTATTTATTAAGCATCCACCACAGGCTAGGTAATGTGTGGAGCAGAGGATAAGCAGTGACTAAATAGACAAAAATATCCCCTCATGGAGCTTATATTCTAGTGCATGAAAGATACAGTGGTGCAGAAAGCAGGCAAGAGCTTGCTAAGGGCCCACAGAGCTTTAAATCTTTTTAAAAAGTTGGACTTCTGTTAATCTCATGATTGCAGGATGATAAACATACAAAGGTATGTAGTGGTTCTTGCTCTGGATTTAATTTACAGACTGAGAATGCTAGCTAATGTTTTTTATTTTATTTTTTGATACTATTTTCAGAAGATGAATTGAATCTTCTAGTTATCATAGTTGATACAAACCCAATTTGGTGGGGAAAGCAAGCATTGAAGGAATCTCAGGTAAGATTGCTTTTGGATCATTTTGGAGGAATTTCAGATAATTTTGGAGGACTTTTGGATAGTTGTGGTTTAAATGTATGTTTATTGCTTTTTAAAAAAACAGCTATAAAATTCATCCATTATAATGTACAATTCAATGGCTTTTTAGTAAAAATCACAATGAAGTTGTGTAACCATCACCAAAATTCTGTTTTAGAACATTTCTGTTACCCCAAAAGTTCCCACCAAACCTTTCAGTCAGTCAGTCGTTGCTTCTACCCCCTAACTACAGGTAACAACTGACTTGCTTTCTGTCTCTATGTTTGTCTTTTCTGGACATTTCATATGTTGATTCTGTGCCATATGTTGGCTTTTAAAAAAAAACTTTCTATTTTGAAGAATTACATTTTGAAATAATTATAGACTCATGGGAAATTGTAAAAAATGGTACAGAGAGGTCCTGTATGCCCTTGCCTGGCTTCTCTCAGTGGTAACATCTTATATAAGTATAGTACAATATCAAAACCAGGAAATTGACATCAGTACCATCTACAGACCTTACTCAGATAACAGCAGTTTTCCATCTGTGTGTGTGTGCATGCGTGTATGTAGTTCTGTGCAGTCTTATCACATGCATAGATTGGTGTAACCACAACCACAATCAAGATACAGAACTGCCCCATCACACACAGGAGCACCCTGTACTCATTAATGCTACACCATTATAGTTCCTATCTCTAACCCTTAGGAAATACTAATTATTAATCTGTTCTCCATTTCTGTTATTGTGTTATGTAAATAGATTTTGTTATGTTACTGTACAGAGCCTTTGAGTTTGGCTTTTTTCACTCAGTAGAATCCCCCAATCCATCCAAGTTGTTTCCTGTATGAAAGTTTGTCCTTTTTATTCCTGAGTAGTATTCCATGGTATGGTATACCATAGTTTGTTTAAGCTGTGAACTAATTTCTTTAATAGTTATTAAACTATTTGAATTATCTTTTTTATATTAGGTGAGTTTTGGTAATATGTAGTCTTTTGATTTTGGCTTTCTAACTTAGTATAACGTTTTTGAGGTTCATCACATTATAGCACATAGTTCCTTTTTATTACTGAGTAGTATTTTATTGTATGAATATGCCTCTTGTTTATTCATGGGTATTTGGTGTGTTTCCACTTTTTGGCTATTATAAATAATGCTGATAATTCACAAACAAGTCTTTGTATGAACATATGTTTGCATGTCTCATGCATAGATAGATACATTGAGGTTGAATTGAGGGTAAGTTTAGATTTGGTTAATTTAGATTTAACTTCTTAAGATGCTGCAAACTACTTGAAAATGGGTATACCATTTTCCATTCCCATCAGCAATGTATGGAAGTTCCAGTTTCTTCACATACTTGCCAGCACTTGTCTTTGTTTTTGATTATAGTCATTCTAGTGAGTAGATAGTAGTATCTCATTGTGGTTTTAATTTGCATTTCCCTAATGACCAATGATGTTGAGTCTTTTTTCATATGCTTATTAGCCGTCCCTATATTTTCTTTGTCAAAATGGGTATTCAAATGTTAATGCCCAATTTTTAAGTTGGACTATTTATTTTCTTATTATTGAGTTGTAAGAATTCTTTATATATTCTGGAATATAAGTCATTTATCAAATACATGATTTATAAATATTTTCTCCTAGTCCAGGATGTCATGGATTGTCTTTTCATTTTCTTAATGGTGTCTTTTTTTTAAACAGCTTTATCGAGATACAATTGACATACTATGAACTGCACAAATTTAAAGTTTTCAATTTTATATGTTTTCACATATGTATACATTCATGAAATTATCACCACAATCAAAATAATGAGCGTAAAGATCCATCACCCCCAAAAGTGTTTCATGTTGCTTTGTAATTTATCCCACCCACCTATCTAACTCTCCATCCCCAGGCAACCACTGGTCCGCTTTCTGTCACTAGAGATTAGTTTACATTTTCTAGATTTTTATATATAAATGGAATAAAATAGCATATACTGGGTTTTTTGGGGAAAGGAGAGGGGGTCTGGTTTTATTACTCAGCATAATTATTTTGAGATTTGTCCATGTTGTTGCATATATCGGTAGTTCATTTCTTTTTATTACTGAATCCATTGTATGGATATAGTAGTGTTAAGCAGAAAAATAGACATGAGTGGGTAGAAGGAGAATAAAGCCTGTAAAGCCCATTAAAAGGGACTCAAAGAATTAACCAGGTAAAACTAGAGAGCCAGAAAGGACTCACAGAGTTAATGAGTTAATTACTTGAAGTTCAAAAGGTCAGGAACAGCTTGGAATGTCCGGATATTCTTCAGATAAAGAAGAGTATCCTAGCTCAGCCCATGTCTTCATTGTACCAATTAGATCATGCCATTGTAAAATCTACATAGCCTGCGAAAGGCCCAGCTTATTCTTTAACTTAACCTATATGTTGTTTTTTCCTCTTCTTCCAGCCCCTTAATCAAGTAAGTTTGTAAGCAGGGTAGGAGACAGACCTCCAAAGTGTAAATAAACCTATGTGGACAAAGAATGCTGAGATCTGAACCAACATAGTCACCTAAATAACCCTATTCTTAAGGCAAAACTTCAAAGGAATTATAAATCACATGTATACATTATGCCTTATGCTGACCCTTACCCCAAAATGCCCTATAAAACCCCAGACCTAAATCCCTAAGTGTGCCTCTTCTCTGAGGTTGTCCACACTCACCTTTCTTCCAGTATGCCACTCTTTCTGTTCTATTCCAGGTAAGTAGGGAGGGGCAGCTGAGAGCTTTGATTTGAGCTTGCAAGTTCCTGTCTCGTGGGTGACCCAAACAGAACTGCAGCTATATGATCATGCTTCTTAGTAGCCTGTCTGAAAATCTCCTTTGTTTGCCTTTGGGAAGTTCTCAGAATATAATCTTATTTCATCCAGTGCTCTGCGGCTCCCCTAAATCCTGGGGTGGTAGGGTCTTAGTTCTGACGCCATGCAGATTCAAGTGGACAGTGGATGCCAGGTGACCTGGTTTTAGGAGTTGGCAAAGGATTTGCCCTATGCCGAGCAGGAGTTCAATAAGCGTCCCCTTCCTCCCTCTGTTTTTCCTTCCTTTCTGCTTTATTTGAATAAACCTGTCTTTGTCTACCTTGACTCTGGCCCACTCCTCCCTTGGAGTATATTCAAATAAAACCTTAACTCTGCTTCACTACCGTGTCTTTGCCCTTCAATTCTTTGTTGCGGCAGGACAAGAAATGAGAATAAACTCGACATCCAACATATTTGGTGCCTGACTTGGATAGTCACTCCTGGTAAGCTGCATGTGCCCCGCCCCCTGGCTAGAGGCACTCACTATCTACCTCTTTTCTGAGGATCCTTCCTTCCCTTCCTTCTCTATCTTTTGTGTACCAAAAATAGCTGCACCTTGGGCGCAGGTCGAGCAGTAAAGGCCAACAGGGAGCTCACTAGAGAAAGGGTAAGTCAGTTGTAGGCCGGGGAAGATTGCATTAGGCACCCTGCTGACTGCAAGACAATGTCTGTGCATTGGAGGCACACCATAAAAGCACCCGCAGCAAATCCCCAAGCAGTGTTTAATATGTCCATGCAGAGACTTCCTTTTTTGTGTTCTCAGATTTCTCCTACTCGCTCCATTTCTTTTCTTCCCTTCGTCCAAGCTTTTTGTGTTATCTGCCAGTCAGCTAATTGGGGCGATCCTCCAGAGACGCTCATCTCATGATCCCCTTGGCTGTGAGATGTCCACTGACCCAGCCAGAGGCAGTACTTGCTTTGCTCGCCTTGCAGGGAAGCCCTCCGTAGGAGGTGAGTCATGATTGGGTCCTTGAGAATGTCATCCAGAGCAGCAGCCAGATTTCTCCCTTTACTCTCTTCTTCACCATCAGCTCCCTGCGGAATTTAAGAGCCTTCTCACTTGCCATGATTATATGACCCTTTGTGCCTTTCCCACTCAGAATTCTTTCTATAGTCATGCCTGCTCTGCTGGGTCTATTTTCCATTTAGAAGGGAACAGAGACTTCGATGGGATGTGCAGGTCTGACTTAGCTCTGACTTCCCATTGCTAACTGCCTCTGGGGCCTAGCAGGAAGCTTACTGGAGCAGCATAACCTATAGCCAAAACCTCTTCCCTAGCACAACAGTTTTTCTCACGCTGCCTTAGCCTATTAGGCAACCAAAGGTGATCATTCCTAACCAATTTAGCACTCTCTCCAGGTCCAGATTTTGACTTAGACCCCTTCCTTTTGTCCCTAAGGAGCCTCTTGGATCTCCGGGAGTCTAGCCTGGCCAGGACAGTTGCTTTATGCCTTTTGCTGACCCTAGGAGCTCAGCTGAGAGCTGCCTTCCTTCCCTTCTTCCACCTTTACCCTGCCATCTGTAGCTACTGCCAAAACCTTGCATCCTCCAACACTGGGAATGTTCCGACCCCCAGATCCTGAAGAGGTCAAGGCTCACATTCTTCTGCACAACAGCTTAGCCCCAGTACAAACTACCCAGTGGGGAAACTTGGCCCCCAGAAGGGAACCTAAATTTGTAACATCATCCTGCAATTAGACCTATTCTGCAAGTGGCAGCACAAATGGCCAGAAGTTCCCTAAATCCAGGCCTTCTCCAGGAGAGTGAAATCTACTCCACAAATGCAGACTAACAATGCTGACTCTACCCCCCTCAGGCCTCCTCCAAGATACCCCAGAACCTAAGCCTTCTACAGAGGGCAGGAGCCCCATCAAACCCGATACCCTTTCCTTTACTTTTTTGGGGTGTTTTTTTAAATGCTTTGTGGACACTCTTTGTATTAAAAAGTTAACCCATTGCCTGTTGTATGTTGCAGTTATTTTTTTCCTGTTTGTAATTTGCCTTGTACTTTCATAGTCATTTTTTTTGCTATATAGAAATTTTAATAGGTTTGTTTTATACTTTTTTAATACAGTGAAATTTATCAACATTTTACTTCCTGCCCGAAGTATTTCTTCCTTTAAGAGAAACATGCCTTATTCCAGGATTCTAAAAATATGTCTGCCAACGTTATTTTTAGTAATATTAGAACTTGTGAGAATGTAAGTGCCATGAAAGAAGGGATCTTTTTGCCCAGCACGTAACAGATGCTCAGCATACTTAATGAATGAATGGATTGAAAACTTTCACAAATCACCAACTTAGTATGTATTGATTATCTACTCCATGTGTAGCAATGGTCTGCTAGTATTTTATCACAGAAGATGTAACATGTTTGCTATCCCTTAAGTGTTATGCAGAAAATATTTGTAGCATATTGTACTGATGTAGATTGATCTCATATAAGTAAAATTAGAAAACTGCATTTTTCAAGTGTTTTTGCTTATCACTTTGGTGGCAGGAGCTCCTGGGCAAATTTTTGGCCATGAGTAATTGTATAAAATTTAAAGTTTAACCTTTTCAAGACCTGGCTTTGTTATTTGGATAGCTAATTTACCTTTTCTAATGTTTTCTGTTTTTCAACAGTTTACTTTATCAAAATGCATAGATGCTGTGATGGTCCTGGGAAATTCTCATTTATTCATGAATCGGTCCAACAAACTTGCTGTGATAGCAAGTCACATTCAAGAAAGGTATGACCATTCCTATTGCTCTACCTAGTCAATGTTTAATATTTGTGAGGTTTTTACGCCAGTTGTCGTGTACCATTCCTACTCTTACAAAAAAATTTTTTGTACCAGTGAACAGTACTTAGAGCGATCAGTATATGTACAGTTTGATAAGTATGAATATTTAAAACCTCATTAGCTGATATCTAATGGAGTTGTATCATGTGCACATTTAACTTAACATGGGTCCAGTTATATTCTCTAGGTGAAAATGAAAGAAAATTATGAAATTGGGTAAGCAGCTCCCATCACTGCACTCCTGGTGGGTCTGCTGCAGAGTAGGTGAGATGGGGGGTGTGATTCTGCTTTCCCTTCAATCAGCCTGGGCTCCCGTGTCCTTCTCATGGTGTGACTATTCCACTACTTTGTATGTGATTCTGGTGTTCATGATTATGGATTTTTCTTGTAATATTGGCTCCTAAACCCTAGCCAACTAATCTGTCTGTATTTGGCTGAAGAAACAGTGACCTTTTCTAACACTGGTATAAAAACTGGCTGTGTTGGAGTCACTGCAAGATGGGTGTGTATGTCTGCAGCTGGTATGCACATATGGCCATACACACAGGAAAGGTTTACATGATTCATTTGACCATATTTACTTGTCACCTTATATATTGACTGTGGAATCTAATCCCCATTTAAGATACAACTCTTCTACATCTTAATGATATGTCACGTCACAGTAGAAGTGACTCTTGTTTACCAGCATATTTTATGTGAGGTTAGTGGGTAGTTCTCAAATCTTTTTGGTTCTTAGGGCTGCTTCCTTTGGTGTGTCAAAGGAGCCCATGGGCCTCCAGCACAGTGCTCGCTTGCATCATTGCAGCACATTATTCTCAGAATTGAATGAAAAAGGTGATTTAGATTTGGTTAATATATCAATAAAAGCAGGCAAAGTTTTCATTTTCAAGGAAAATAAAAAATACATTTTATGTGATTTCTGTAAAAGTCATGAAGCACTAGGAGACTCTTTTCAGGGACCCACGGACCAGATTTTTATTATGGGGGTAGATAAATATACCTCAAATAATAACCTTGTAGTAAGTTAGAATTTGCCATGAATCTGTCAATAGTCATGTGAGAAAGTGGGGTGAGAAACTGTCCTGAAATGTTTCTAGACTATACCTAATGCCCTCTTTATTTCCTCTCATTTTTCAGAAAATGATGAAATCATGAAAACATTCTGTTGTGGTAGACTCACATTCATCAATTTGCCTGTTTTATACATTTTTTAAAAATGAAACATAGAATCTTGTGAGCCCAGAATTGGTGTGGTTTTCATTTCCTCTGCTGCATTTCATTCTTCTGGCTAGTGAAGGCACCTAGTCCTGGTATAGCTAGGTTTTGTTTTCTCCACTGTTTCAGTCGATTCTTATATCCTGGGAAGAATGGCAGACTCGGGGACTTCTTTGGAGATGCTGGCAACACTCCTGAATTTAATCCCTCGGGGAGTAAAGATGGAAAATACGAGTTGTTAACAGCAGCAAATGAAGTCATTGTTGAAGAGATTAAAGATCTTATGACCAAAAGTAAGAGCTTTCCCCCCACCCCTCCCATTATGGTTACTTGTAAATGGAACTGAATGTGCAGGTCCTTGGGGCTTTTAGTCCAAAAATTTGAGGTCCTTGATACTATCTCCTGGAACTCTGTCTCTTTTCTGTTGTAAAAATCACCCTCCTTAACGCCTGTGGGTATTTGGCTGCCCTCTCCAGCCTCTGACACTGTCCATAGGCTTCTACTTCCTGAAACACACCCTGGCCTCTAAGGTATCTATTGACCTGTGTTCCTTCTCTTTTGGACCATTGTCTCTTCCATTTCTGACTTTTACTTGATCTTGTACTTTAAACAGGCATATGTGTATATATTCTGCATGTTATTTTCTTACTTTTTCTTCCTCTGTGTGATCTCACCCATTCTTATCTTTAATAACCATTTCTGTGTGAGCACCTCCCAGTCTTTGTCTCTAGCCCAGTCTTTCTTTCAGCAGACACCTCGGCTGAAGTGTCCCACCGTCTAGCTGAGAGGCCCAGACTGGTTTCATTGTCTTTTTCCCTCAGTTACATCCCCTCTGGCATTCCCGATTTCCTGTCCACCTGCTTTTCCAAATTCAAAGCTTTCATTTTTTATTTCTTTCTTCTCACATCTCATATCTAATCAGCTATGAAATCCTATTAGTTTAGCCTCAGAAGTACCTCCCAAATATTGCCCCTTGTTATCTGCCACCTGGCTCAGCCCTGGCCTGTTGACATTGGGGCTGGATGATTCTTTGTCGCAGGGGTTGTCCCCCACTAGAGGATGCTTGGTAGCATCCTTGGCCTTGACCCACCACATGCTGTCATACCCCTGGTTGGGACAACCAAACAGTTCTTCAACCCTTGCCAAATGCCCCCTGTAGGGCACAGTTGCCCAGGTTGAGAGCCCCTGCTCTAGATGGTTGTTGTAGTGTTGGGGGTTGAGTTATTCTCCTTGGTTCTTGTCCCCACTGCACCAGTTGAAGGTCAGAGACACAGTAGTGAAACAATGTGAAAGTTTTATTTGAATACACTCCAAGGGAGGATCCGGCCAGAGTGAAGGTGGAGAAAGGCAGGTTTACTTGGATAAAGCAGAGGAAGGAAAAACAGAGGGAGGAAAGGGACGCTTATTGAACTCCTGCTCGGCATGGGGCAAATCCCTTGCTACCTCCTAAAGTCAGGGTCACCTGGTGTCCAGTGTCTGCTTGAATCTGCATGGCATGGGAACTAAGTCCCTATCACCCCAGGATTTAGGGGAGCCACAGAGCACTGGATGGAGTGAGATTATGTTCTGAGAATTTCCCAAAGGCAAAGAGGAGATTTTCAGACAGGCTACTAAGGAGCATCATCGAACAGCTGCAGTTCTGTCCAGGTCACTCAGGTGACAGGAACTTGCAAGTTCAAATCAGGGCTCTTAACAGCCCCTCCCTACTTACCTGGAGTAGAACAGAGAAAGTGACATACTGGAAGAAATGTGAGTGCAGGCAACCTCAGGGAGGAGGCATGCTTAGGGATTTAGGTCTGGGGTTTTATAGGGCATTTTTGGGTAAGGGTCAGCATAAGGCATGATGAGTGCAGGTGATTTCAGTTTGTTTGAAGTTTTGTCTTGAGAATAGTGTTATTTAGATAGTGTTGGTTCAGATCTCAGCATTCTTTGTCCACATAGGTTTATTTACACTTTGGAGGTCTGTCTCCTACCCTGGTTACAAAGTTACTTGATTAAGGGGCTGGAAGAAGAGGAAAAAACAAAATATAGGTTAAGTTAAAGAATAAGCTGGGCCGATGTCAGATTCAAGATGGCAGCGTGAGAGGTGAGACAGAGAACTCCCAAAAGCACAGATAGTGTGAAAATATAGTTAATACAACGAATCCTAAAACAGCAACAGGAAAGAAGGCTGCACCAGACTGCATACAGACCTCATGAACAGAGCAGACCTCACAAAACAGGGTAATGTACCAAGGCCTTGATCCAGCAGGACCAGAGCTCTTCCCCCACCCCAGCTCACTGGCAGGAGGAAGAGAAATGGAGTGGGGGAGGGGGTGGAATCCTGGGACTGCTGAACACCTAGCCCTGGAGATCTGCTTTGCAAGCAGAAATCTACATTGTGTGTCCTCTGGAGGATGGGGAGCTGGGACAGGCAGAGTGCTTGAGAGACAGATTCTGGCCATTTGTGGAGGGCAGGATCCACACCCAACTGCTCTGAGACAAGGGAAAGGCAGGCAGTCTGAGAGGCTTCCTAGCAGCGAGAGGGCTGCTGAAGACATGGGGTCTGCACAGAGCTTGCTGCGTGGAAGAAGGAATAGGGGGACAAGTTGTCTGGGCGTGCTCTGCCCAGCAGATTGGGAACTTTGGGGAGTTTCAGGCACTCCACCCCCTGGCTGGCTACTCAGCTCCGAGGCCCCCCCACTGTGATACGCAGTCTGTTGAGCCTTCCTCCTGGCCTGACAGCACCGGCTCGCAAACCGGCAGTCACTGCTCTGGCATCTGGCCAGCCAGAGAAAGGTCTCACCTACAACAGCTAGACACACCAAGCAGAGAGGTTTACACCTGTGTGCTCTGCCCACTGGCTGTGATACTGGAGACAGGCAGGGCAGGCGGGAGTCAGGAAACATCTTTCCTCCCGCAAGGCACCAGCTCCACTCCCCTATGACTCCCAACCTCACTCTAAGGACTCAGCAGCTCCGGAGACTGGAGCTTGTGGGCAAGCAATAGAGGGCACCACACAGAAATATGAAATGTCAAAAGAACATGGTACACACCAAAATCTCACAAACCCCAGAAAAAGGACCAAATAAAACTGAACTCACCAATCTTCAAAATAAAAATCATAAACATGCTTATGGAGGTACAGAAAAATATTCAAAACTCAGAAACGAATTTAAGATGGAGATTCAATGATTAAGAAAGTCCATATCTGAAATGAAACATACAATGGAGTGATTTAAAAGCAGATTAGATGTAGTAGAAGAGACGGTAAATGGAATAGAAATTAGAGAAGAGGAATACAAAGAAGCTAAGGTACAGAGAGAAAAAAGGATCACTAAGAATGAAAGAATATTGAGAGAACAATCCAAATGGAACAATATTCACATAATAGGGGTACCAGAAGAAGAAGAGAGAGAAAAAAGAGATAGAAGGTGTCATTGAGGAGGTAATTGTTGAAAACTTCCCCAATCTGGAGAAGGAGATAGTCTCTCAAGCCATCGAGATGCACAGATCTCCCAACTAGGGACCCCAGGAAGACAACATCAAGACATATAATAACTAAAATGGCAAAGATTAAGGATAAAGACAGACTTTTAAAAGCAGCTAGAGAGAGAAAAAAGATCACATACAAAGGAAAACCCATCAGGCTTTCATCAGATTTCTGAACAGAAACCTTACAGACCAGAAGGGAGTGGCATGATGTATTTAATGCAATAAAGCAGAAGGGCCTCAAACCAAGAACACTCTACCCAGCAAGGTTATCATTTAAATTTGAAGGAGGGATTAAGCAATTTTCAGATAAGCAAAAGCTAGAGAATTTACCTCCCACAAACCACCTCTACAGTACATTTTGGAGGGACTCTTATAGATGGAAGTACTCCTAAGACTAAATAGATGTAATGCAACGGAAAGACAAAGAGTACAGAATATGATTCATGACATACGAAGAATGGAGGAGGAAGAAAAAAGAATCTTTAGGTTGTTTGTAAAAGCATATGAAGTGAGTTAAATTAGACTGTTAGATGGTAAGGGAAATACCCTTGAACCTTTGGTAACCATGAATCTAAAGCCTGCAATGGCAATAAGTACATACCTATCGATAATCACCCTAAATGTAAATGGTCTGAATGCACCAATCAAAAGACGTACAGTCACTGAATGGATAAAAAAACAAGACCCATCTATATGCTGCCTAAAAGAAACTCACTTCAAACCCAAAGACATACTCAGACTTAAAATAAAGGGATGGAAAAAGATATTTCATGCAACTAATAGGGAGAAAAATGCAGGAGTTGCAGTACTTGTATCAGACAAAATAGACTTCAAAACAAAGAAAGTTAGAAGAGACAAAGAAGGACATTACATAATGATAAAGGGGTCAGTCCAACAAGAGGATATAACTTATAAAAATCTATGCACCCAACGTGGGATCACCTACATATGTGAAACAAATACTTACAGAATTAAAGGGTGAAATAGAATGCAATGCATTCATTTTGAGAGACTTCAACACACCACTCACTCCAAAGGACAGATCAACCAGACAGAAAATAAATACACAGAGGCACTGAACGATATATTAGAACCGATGGACCTAACGGACATTTACAGAACACTCCATCCAAAAGCAACAGGATACACATTCTTCTCAAGTGCACATGGAACATTTTCAAGAATAGATCATATACTGGGCCACAAAAAGAGCCTCGATAATTCAAAAAGATTGAAATTGTACCAACCAGCTTCTCAGATCACAAACGTATGAAACTAGAAATAAATTACTCAAAGAAAATGAAAAAGCCCACAAACATGTGTAGGTTTAATAACATGCTTCTAAATAATCAGTGGATCAGTGACCAAATAAGAACAGAGATCAGGCAATATATGGACACAAATGACAATAATAATTCAACATCACAAAATCTGTGGGACACAGCAAAGGCCATGCTTAGAGGGAAATAAATTTCAATACAGGCCTACCTCAGGAAAGAAGAACAATCCCAAATGAACAATCTAAACTCACAATCAATGAAACTATAACAGGAAGAACAAATGAGGCCCAAAGTCAGTAGAACGAGGGACATAATAAAGATTAAAGCAGAAATAAGTAAAATTGAGAAGAATAAAACAATAGAATCAATGAAAGCAGAAGCTGTTCTTCGAGAAAATAAACAAAATAGATAAACCCGTAGCCAGACTTATCAAGAAAAAAAAGAGAGTCTACACACATAAACACAATGAGAAATGAGAAAGGAAAAATCACTATGGACACCACAGAAATACAAAGGATTATGAGAGAATATGATGAAAAATTATATGATAACAAACTGGATAACCTAGAAGAAATGGACAAATTTCTAGAAAAATACAGCCTTCCAAGGCTGACCCAGGAAGGAACAGAAAAGCTGAATAGGTCAATTACCAGCAAAGAAATTGAATTGGTAATCAAAAAACTACCTAAGAACAAAACGCCTGGACCAGATGGTTTCACTGCTGAATTTTATCAAACATGTAGTGAAGACTTAATACCCTTCCTCCTTAAACTTTTCCAAAAAGTAGAAGAGGAGGGAATACACCCAAACTCAGTCTATGAAGGCAGCATCACTCTATTACCAAAACCAGGCAAAGACACCACAAAAAAAGAAAATTAAAGACCAATATCCTGATGAACATAGATGCAAAAATATTCAACAAAATATTAGCAAACCAAATTCAAAAATACATCAAAAAGATCATCCATCATGATCAAGTGGGATTCATCCCAGGGATGCAAGGATGGTACAACATTAGAAAATCCCTCAACATCATCCACTACATCAACAAAAAACAAAAACCACATGATCATCTCCATAGATGCTGAAAAAGCATCCGACAAAATTCAACATCCATTCATGATAAAAACTCTCAACAAAATGGGTATAGAGGACAAGTACCTAAACATAATGAAGGCCATATATGACAAACCCACAGCCAACATTATACTTAACAGCGAGAAGCTGAAAGCTTTTCATTTAAGATCAGGAACAAGACAAGGATGCCCACTTTCCCCACTTTTATTCAATATAGTTCCGGAGGTCTTAGCCACAGCAATCAGAGAACACAAAGAAATAAAAGGCGTCCAGATTGGCAAGGAAGAAGTCAAACTGTCCCTGTTTGCAGATGACATGATAGTGTACATAAAAAACCCTAAAGAATCCACTCCAAAACTACTAGATCTAATATATGAATTCAGTAAAGTTGCGGGATACAAAATTAATACACGGAAATCTGTTGCATTTCTATACACTAAGGGTGAACTAGCAGAAAGAGAAATTGGGAAAACAATTCTATTCACAGTTGCATCAGAAAGAATAAAATACGTAGGAATAAACCTAACCAAGGAAGTGAAAGACTTATACTCTGAGAACTACAAGACACTCATGAGAGAAATTAAAGAAGATACCAAAAAATAGAAGCATATCTTGTGCTCATGGATAGGAAGAATTAATATTGTCAAAATGGCCATCCTGCCTAAAGCAATCTACAGATTCAATGCAATCCGTATCAAAATACCAACAGCATTCTTCAGTGAACTAGAGCAAATAGTTGTAAAATTCATATGGAACCGCAAAAGACCCCAAATAGCCAAAGCAATCCTGAGAAGGAAGAATGAAGCTGGGGGGATTATGCTCCCCAACTTCAAGCTCTACTACAAAGCCACAGTAATCAAGATAGTTTGGTACTGGCACAAGAACACACCCATAGACCAATGGAACAGACTAGAGAGCCTAGATATAAACCCAACCATATATGGTCAATTAATATACTATGAAGGAGCCATGGATATACAATGGGGAAATGACAGCCTCTTCAACAGCTGGTGTTGGCCAAACTGGACAGCTACATGTTAGAGAATGAAACTGGATTATTGTCTAATCCCATACACAAAAGTAAACTCAAAATGCATCAAGGACCTGAATGTAAGTCATGAAACCATAAAACTCTTGGAAAAAAACATAGGCAAAATCTCTCGGATATAAACATGAGCAACTTCTTTATGAACATATCTCCCCAGGCAAGGGAAACAAAAGCAAAAATAAACAAGTGAAACTATATCAAACTAAAGAGCTTCTGTAGAGCAAAGGACACCATCAGTAGAACAAAAAGACATCCTACAGTATGGGAGAATATATTCATAAATGACATATCTGATAAGGGGTTGACATCCAAATTACATAAAGAGCCCACACACCTCAACAAACAAAAAGCAAATAAGCCAGTTAAAACATGGGGAGAGGAGCTGAACAGACAGTTCTCCAGGGAAGAAATTCATATGGCCAACAGGCACATGAAAAGATGCTCCACATCACTAATCATCAGAGAAATGCAAATTAAAACCACAATGAGATATCACCTCACACCAGTTAGGATGGGTGCCATCCAAAAGACAAACTACAAGAAATGTTGGCGAGGATGTGGAGAAAAGGGAACCCTCCTACACTGCTAGTGGGAATGTAAATTAGTTCAACCATGGTGGAAAGCAATATGGAGGTTCCTCAATGAACAAAAAATAGAAATATCATTTGACCCAGGAATCCCACTCCTAGGAATTTACCCTAAGAATGCAGCAGCCCAGTTTGAAAAAGACATATGTACCCCTATGTTTATTACAGCACTATTTACAATAGCCAAGAAATGGAAGCAACCTAAGTGTCCATCAGTAGGTGAATGGATAAAGAAGAAGTGGTCCATATACACAATGGAATATTATTCAGCCGTAAGAGGAAAACAAATCCTAACCATTTGCAACAACATGGATGGAGCTAGAGGTTATTATGCTCAGTGAAATAAGCCAGGCAGAGAAAGGCACGTATCAAATGATTTCACACATCTGTGGAGTATAAGAACAAAGAAAAAACTGAAGGAACAAAACAGCAGCAGACTCACAAAACCCAAGAATGGACTAACAGTTACCAAAGAGAAAGGGACTGGGGAGGATGGGTGGGAAGGGAGGGATAAGGGGGGAAAAGGGCTTTTACAATTAGCACACATAATGTAGCAAGGGCCAAGGGGAATACGGGGAAGGCAGTATAACACAGAGAAGACAAGTAGTGACTCTATAGCGTCTTACTATGCTGATGGACAGTGACCGTAATGGGGTATGTGGTGGGGACTTGGTAATAGGGGGAGTCTAATAACCATAATGTTGCTCATTTAACTGTACATTAATAATTGCAAAAAAAAAAAGAAAGAAGAAGCTGGGCCTTTTGCAGGCTAGGTAGATTTTACAATGGCATGATCTAATTGGTACAATGAGGACATGGGCTGAGCTAGGATACTCTTATTTATCTGAGGACTATCTGGACATTCCAAGAAGCTCCTGACCTTTGAATTTCCAGTAATTAACTCATTAACTCTGTGAGTCCTTTCTGGCTCTCTTGTTTTATCTTGTTAACTCTTTGAGTCCCTTTTATTGGGCTCCACTGGCCTTATCTTCCCCCACCTACTCATACCCATTTTTCTGCCTAACAATAGCTTCTGCTGATTCCTGTCTCTCCTCATTCAAGTCTGTCCACTCAGAGTTACCATCCGCACATTAGAGTTGTTATTCCCTGGCTTAAAGGTCTTCACTGGTTCCCTGTTGCCTGCAGGCTGTGGTTTTTCAAACTGTAGCCTTTCTCAGGGAAGTGGCAACTCTTTAGAGACAGAAAATAGTTGAGTGGTTTCTGGGCACTGGGGAAGGAGCACGGAGTGACTGGGAGTGGGACCAAGTGATCTTCAGGGCTGAAGGAAATGTTCTGAAGTTGGCTTGTGGTCATGGTGTACAACGTTTTACTGAAAATCATTGAATTATGCACTTAAAATAAGAGTGAGTTTTATGATCTGTAAATTATACCACAAGAAACCTGTTAAAAGTCACCCGGAAGGCTTGTTAAGACAAAATGCTGGGCATGCGCGGTTGCTGATGCAGGGGGCCTAGGAGGTCCCAGTAATTTGAGTTTCTATTAAGTTCCCAGGTGATGCTCCGATAGCTGGTTTCAGAATCACACTTCGAGAATTACTGGCCTCCAGAATAAAGTCCCAACTTCTCAGTATAGTGTTCAAGACCTTTCCTGGTCTGACCTCACCCCTTGCTCCAAGACCAGCTTCAGGCCCTGTTCTTACAGGCTGTCAGTCTGGGCTTCCCACATACTTGAGCTGCAAGTTTAGGATTTTGATTATCTTAAGAGTGATTTTTTTTTTTACCCAAAGCTCCAAACAAGTTGCAAACTTTATCCCTGCTGCTATGGCCAGAGGAATGTCTCCATTCTCTTTTCACTGGTGGGGAAGCTCTTTGAGGGGCAATGGGGTGGAGCAGGAGGGGAAAAGAGGACAGGGAGGATTGGAGCCTGGCCAGGGGCCACTGTCCAGGCTGCCTGCAGTTAACCATGACCTTGTGTCCTACTTTGATCGTTGATAAACGCAAACCTTTCCAAGTAACACTAGGATATTTTTTTTTTTGCGGTAAAATATACATACATAAGGCTTACCACTTTAACTCTTTTTAAGTGTACAGCGCAGTGCCATTCAGTACACTGAAATTGTACAAACACCACTGTCCATTTCTAGAACTTTTTCATTGTCCCAGACTGAAATTTTGTACCCATTTAACAACTCCCCATTCTTCACCTCAGTCCCTGACCACCGAAGTATTTTAAACTGAGAAAATCTTTAAATATTGCTTATTTAGGCATTACTCAAAAAATTCCTGTCTATGTTTTTAAACCCAGCTTGAAAATGTCATCTCATTTCATTCATGAAGAATGCTTTGGCTTGAAAATGATTTTAGTTCAAGAAAATATCAAAAAATTTCTATTTTAATAATTTTTTTTTATTTGCAGGTGACATAAAGGGTCAACATACAGAAACTCTGCTAGCAGGATCCCTCGCCAAAGGTCTTTGCTGTATCCTTGGTGTTTTAGTCATTCACCAGGTGTCTCCTGTATTAGATCTATCTTACCTTCTGATATTTCTTAGAAACTTGGGTGGTTTTAATGGAAGGCATGAGTATTCTAAAGTGGTGGGTAATCAAAAAATAGTTTATCTTGGCTTTGGAATTTTTTAAGATAAGCTATAAAAACTTTAAATGTGAAAAATGAGAACACTGATTTCTCTAGTATGTTCCTCAGCTCATGACGAATTCTTCAGATGATTTCCTTGTTTCTTATTTTGATGTTTTGGGGAATTTCTTTTGTTTGTCTTTTCATCTTCCTTGGGAGTAGTGTTTGATTATAAAATCCATTTGCTCACTTGAGGCTTAATAAATGAGTGTCTTTCCCAGGCCAACGGGTTATTTTTTCTTAACATAGAGTCAACACTACCTTGCTAAGCATTTGGTGTTATCTGTTTTGTGTGATGCTCTCCCAGTCTTATGTCTTTTAATTGGTTGGTTTGGACAGTATTGAGTGATTCCTCTTTCCTGGACTGATTAGGTATGCCTGATATCTGTATGGGGTTTTCAAATTCCTTATCTCATTTGATTGGTTTATTATTTTACTTGTGGTCCCAGTATTCAAATCTAGGATGTGGTAGGTAGTCATAGCAAAATCAGACCTTGTAATTTTAATTTTCTGGGACAAAAATAATGTTTTCGTCAGGTTTCAAAGCCCAGTTGATTTTCGTTCAAGAGACTGCCAAAATATTGGTGTTGGAAATATTCCAAATACTCTTTTTTGTGTGTTTATCATGGGAAATAGAGCATTTCCTCTACTCAGCTAGGTTGATAATGAGTTTATTAAAAATTTGAGATAATTTTTCTATTTACATGTTTATGAAGTTAAATACTTTTTTAAATTCCTTAATCCTAAGAAAATAAGACATTCATAGAATGAACAAGGAGGTTAAAGGTAGGACCTACTTTTTTATGAGAAACTAATCCTTACTTTACTACTGTAACTTTGGTAGACTATTTAAAAACTGATTAGAAAACCTTATAACATGTTTAATAATATTCAGTTAAATTGTAATCTCTTCATCTTTTTATAGATAATCAGGAAATGAAATCAAGGATATTGGTAAGATTTTGAAAAATCAGTACTATGTTTATATGCCAGCCATAGCCAATTAGAAAAGATAATGGGACATAAGACCATTTACAGTGGAAGCAATAAATATAAAGTATCTAGAATTAAATAACAATGTATAAAACTGATTAGGATGAAAAACTAAAATTCTGAGAGACATAGCAGACTTGTATAAATGGAGAGCCATATTTTATTCTTGGATGTCAATTTTTCCAAAATTAAACTATAGATTCAGTCCAGTATCAGAATATCAATGAGACTTTTTTTTTCCTTGTAGGGTGGGGGGATTAAAAAGAAACTCTTTGGTTTATCTGGAAGAATAAATCAGTGAGGTAGCCAGGAGCTTTCTGAAAGACCATAAGTAGGAACTTGCTCCATCAGGCATTAAAACACATTATAAATCTACAGTGATGGTGTGGTACTAGTACAGTGGTAGGCAAACAGAAAATGGAAAAGACCAGAGTGCAGAAATAAAAACAGGTACACATGAGAGTTTGACTTGTGGTACAGGAAGTACTTCAAATTAGGGAGAAGGAAATGGATTGTTCAGTAAGGGACACTTGGCCATTTGTGGGAAAACAGAGGTAGATCTCACTGCCTACACTTAAATAATTCTAGTAATGATCAAATATTCAATGTTAAAATTCAAGTCATAGAAGCAATAGAAGAAAATTCCTGTTTATAATCTTGGGTTGGTGAGTACCTTGCTAAGCATAATGTGAAAACTCAAAAATACAAAGCCCTGACAGCAAACAGGATCCAGTGAGGAGGAGAGGATTAAAGATGGTGGCGTGAGAGGTGAGACAGAGGCTTCTTCCTAAAACCGCATATAATATGAAAATATAACTAATAGAACTACTCTTGAAAGAGCAACAGGACAGAGGACTGCAACAAACTGCATACACCTGGAGACAAGAGCAGCCCTCACGGAAAAGGGTAATGTACTAAAGCTGTGGTCCTGTGGGATCCAAGCCCTTCCCCCACCATAGCTCACTGGCAGGAGGAAGAGGAACGGAGCAGGGAGGGAGTGGAGATCTGGGACTGCTGAATACCTAACTCTGGAGACCTGCTCTGGGAGCACAAACCTACATTTCATGGTGCTTGCATGATACTCTCGTAATTATGGGAGTTGGAAAGCTAAGACAGGCAGAATTCCTGGAGAGACTAAGATTCCAGCTGCTTGTGGAAAGCAGGGATCCATATCCAGCTGCTCTGGGACAAAAGAAAAGCGAGCAGTCTGAGAGACTTCCTAACAAAGAAGCCCCTAGCAAGAGGGCTGCTAAAGGGGCAAGGATTGCACAGAGATTACTGCTCAGGAGAAAGGACAGGTAGACAAAATTGTCCGGATGCACTCTGCCCAGCAGATTAGGAGCTTTCACGGTCTTCAGGTGCTCCAGCTCCCTGGCTGCCTACACAGCTCCAAGAGCTCCTTCTGTGACAGGCAGACTACTGTGCCTTTCTCCTGGCCAGCCCCACCAGGCCTCCAAACTGGGAAACCCTACCCTGGCATTAGGCCACCCAGAGGGAAGATCTGTCTACAGCAACTAAAAACGCAAAGCACAGAGGCTTATACCTGTGTTCTCAGCCCACTGGTTCAGGCAGTGGAGACAGGCATAGCAGCCAGGAAGCAGGAAACAGCTCTTTCCTCCCCCAAGGCACCAATACCACTCCCCTGCAATCCCCGACATTGCTTCAGGGGCTGAGCAGCTCCAGAGAGTAGAGCTTCTGGGCACTAGAGCATGCCATACACAAATATGAAACACCAAAGGAACCTGGTTCAGAGTAAAATTATTACTACAACTCCTGAGAAAGATTTAAATGATATTGACCTCATGACTCTCCCTGAAAGGGAGTTCAAAATAAAAGTCATTAACATGCTCATGGAGGTTCGGAAAGATATTCAAGAACTCAGGAATGAATTAAGGTCGGAGATCCAATCATTGAAGAGCACAATGGATGGTATTAAAAGCAGATTGGATACAGTGGAGGAGACCATAAATGAAATAGAAACTAGAGAAGAGGAATATAAGGAAGCTGAGGCACAGAGAGAAAAAAGGATCTCTAAGAATGAAAGAATATTGAGAGAACTGTGTGACCAGTCCAAGCAGAACAATATTTGCATTATAGGGGTACCAGAAGAAGAGAGAGAAAAAGAGATAGAAAGTGTCTTTGAGGAGGTGATTGCTGAAAACTTCCCCCATCTGGGGAAGGAGATAGTCTTTCAGGCTATGGAGGTGCACAGATCTCCCAACACAAGGGACCCAAGGAAGACAACATCAAGACATATAGTAATTAAAATGGCAAAGATCAACAATAAGGACAGACTATTAAAAGCAGCCAGAGAGAGAAATAAGATCACATACAAAGGAAAGCCCACCAGGCTATCATCAGACTTCTCAGCAGAAACCTTACAGGCCAGAAGGGGGTGGCATGATGTATTTAATGCAATGAAGCAGAAGGGCCTTGAACCAAGATTACTTTATCTGGCAAGATTATCATTTAAATCTGAAGGAGGGATTAAACAATTCCCAGATAAGCAAAAGCTGAGAGAATTTGCCTCCCACAAACCATCTCTACAGTGTATTTTGGAGGGACTGCTATAGATGGAAGTGTTCCTAAGGTTTAATAGCTGTCATCAGAGGTAATAAAACCACAGTAAAGAAAGTAGAACAGTTAATTACTAAGCAACTGCAAAATTAATTCAACTATCGCCAAAGTCAATCAAGGGATAGACAAAGAGTACAGAA
>JAVSCE010021588.1:0-43673 GCA_032199065.1 Smutsia gigantea | reverse complement strand
GAGTTTTTGTCACGAATGGATGTTGAATTTTGTCGAATGCTCTTTCAGCATCTATGGAGATGATCATGTGTTTTTTTGTCCATCCATGTGGTGGATGATGTTGATGGATTTTTGAATGTTGTACCATCCTTGGATCCCTGGAATAAATCCTTCTTGATCATGATGGATGATCTTTTTGATGTATTTTTTAATTTGGTTTGCTAATATTTTGTTGAGTTTTTTTGCATCTATGTTTAACAGGGATATTGGTCTGTAATTTTCTTTTTTTGTGGATCTTTGCCTGGTTTTGGTATTACAGTGATACTGGCCTCATAGAATGAGTTTGGAAGTATTCCCTCTTCTTCTACTCTTTGGAAAACTTTAAGGAGGATGGGTATTAGGTCTTCACTAAATGTTTGATAAAATTCAGCAGTGAAGCCATCTGGTCCAGGCATTTTGTTCTTAGGTAGGTCTTTGATTACCAGTTTAATTTCATTGCTGGTAATTGGCTTGTTCAAATTTTCTGTTTCTTTCTGGGTCAGCCTTGGAAGGTTGTATTTTTCTAGAAAGTTGTCCATTTCTTCTAGGTTATCCAGTTTGTTAGCATATAATTTTTTGTAGTAATCTCTCATAATTTTTTGTATTTCTGTGGTATCCGTAGTGATTTTTCCTTTTTTATTTCTGATTCTATTATGTGAGTAGATTCTCTTTTTTTCTTGATAAGTCTGGCTAGGGGCTTATCTATTTTATTTTCTCAAAGAACCAGCTCCTGCTTTCATTGATTCTGTCTATTGTTTTATTCTACTCAATTTTACTTATTTCTGCTCTAATCTTTATTATGTCCCTCCGTCTACTGACTTTGGGCCTCTTTTGTTCTTCTCTTTCTAGTTTCATTAATTATGAGTTTACACTGCTCATATAGGATTTTTCTTCTTTCCTGAGGTAGGCCTGTATTGCAATATACTTTCCTCTTAGCACGGCCTTTGCGGCATCCCACAGATTTTGTGGTGCTGAATTATTGTTGTCATATGTCTCCATATACTGCTTGATCTCTATTTTTATTTCATCATTGATCAATTGGTTATGTAGGAGCATGTTGTGAAGCCTCCATGTGTTTGTGGGGTTTTTCATTTTCTTTGCATAATTTATTTCTAGTTTCATACCTTTATGGTCTGAGAAACTGGTTGGTACAATTTCAGTCTTTTTGAATTTACTGAGGCTTTTTTTGTGGCCTTGTATATGATCTAGTCTTTAAAATGTTCCATGTGCACTTGAGACGAATGTGTATTCTGCAGCTTTTGGGTGCAGAGTTCTGTAGATGTCTGTTAGGTCCATCTGTTCTAATGTGTTGTTCAGTGCCCATGTCTCCTTACTTATTATCTGTCCTTCAGAGTGAGTGGAGTGTTGAAGTCTCCTAGAATGAATGCATTGCATTATATTTCCCCTTTTAATTCTGTTAGTATTTGTTTCACATATGTAGGGTGATCCTGGGTTGGGTGCAGAGATATTTATAATGGTTACATCTTCTTGTTAGATTGACCTTTTATCCTTATGTAATGTCCTTCTTTGTCTCTTGTGAGTTTCTTTGTTGTGAAGTCTATTTTGTCTGATATAAGTACTGCAACTCCTGCTTTTTTCTCCCTATTAGTTGCATGAAATATCTTTTTCCATCCCTTCACTTTTAGTCAGTGTATGTCTTTGGGTTTAAAGTGAGTCTCTTGTAGGCAGCATATAGATGGGTCTTGCTTTTTTATCCATTCACTGACTCTATGTCTCTTGAATGGTGCTTTCAGTCCATTTACATTTAGAGAGTGATTATTGATAGGTATGAGGTATGAACTTATTGCCATTGTAGGCTTTAGATTCGTGGTTACCAAAGGTTCATGGTTAACATCCTTACTATCTAAGAGTCTAACTTAACTCACTTAATATGCTATTACAAACACAATCCAAAGGTTCTTTATTTTTTTTCTCCTTTTTCTTCCTCCTCCATTCTTTATATATTAGGTGTCATATTCGGTACTCTTTGTCCATCCTTTGATTGACTTTGGGGATAGTTAACTTAATTTTGCATTTGCTTAGTAATTAGCTGTTCTACTTTCTTTACTGTAGTTTTATTACCTCTGGTGACAGCTATTAAACCTTAGGAACACTTCCATCTATAGCAGTCCCTTTCAACATACACTGTAGAGATGGTTTGTGGGAGGTAAATTCTCTCAGCTTTTGCATATCTGGAAATTGTTTAATCCCTCCTTCAAATTTAAATGATAATATTGCTGGATAAAGTAATCTTGGTTTGAGGCCCTTCTGCTTCATTGCATTAAGTACATCATGCCACTCCCTTCTGGCCTGTAAGGTTTGTGCTGAGAAGTCTGATGATAGCCTGATGGGCTTTCCTTTGTATGTGATCTTTTTTCTCTCTCTGGCTGCTTTTAATAGTCTGTCCTTATCCTTGATCTTTGCCATTTTAATTACTCTATGTCTTGGTGTTGTCTTCCTTAGGTCCCTTGTCTTGGGAGATCTGTGTACCTCCATGGGCTGAGAGACTATCTCCTTCCCCTGATTGGGGAAGTTTTCAGCAATCACCTCTTCAAAGACACTTTCTATCCTTTTTTCTCTCTCTTCTTCTTCTGGTACCCCTATAATGCAAATATTGTTCCGTTTTGATTGGTCACACAGTTCTCTCAATATTTCATTCTTAAAAGATCCTTTTATCTCTCTCTGCCTGAGCTTCTTTGTATTCCTCTTCTCTAATTTCTATTTCATATTTTGTCTCCTCCACCCTATCTAATCTGCTTTTAATACCCTCCATTGTGCTCTTCAATGATTGGATCTCCAACCGGAATTCAATCCAGAATTTTTGAATATTTTTCTGTACTTCCTTGAGCATGTTAATGATTTTTATTTCAAAATCCCCTTCAGGAAGAATCATAAGGTCTTTGTCATTTAAATCTTTCTCAGGAGTTGTAGTAATAATTTTACTTTGAACCAGGTTCCTTTGGTGTTTCATATTTGTATATGGCGCCCTCTAGTGCCCAGAAGCTCTACTCTCTGGAGCTGCTCAGCCCCTGAAGCAATGTCTGGGGTCGCAGTGGAGTGTTATTGGTGCCTGGGGGGAGGAAAGAGCTTTTTCCTGCTTCCCAGCTGGTATGCCTGACTCCACTTCCTAAACCAGTGGGCTGATCACACAGGTATAAGCCTTTGTGCTTTGCATTTCTAGTTGCTGTAGACATATGTTCCCTCTGGTTGGCCTAACACCAGGGTAGGGTTTGCCGGTTTGCAAGCCAGGTGGTGCTGGCCGGGAGAAAGGCGCAGTAGGCTGTGTATCACCGAGGGGGTCCTTGGAGCTGTGTAGTCAGCCAGGGAGCTGGAGCACGTGAAGACTGTGAATGCTCCCAACCTGCTGGGCAGAGTGCACCTGGACAATTTTGTCTATCTGTCCTTTCTCCTGAGCAGTAAGTTCTGTGCAATCCTTGCCCCTTTAGCAGCCCTCTTGCTAAGGGCTTCCTTGTTAGGAAGTCTCTCAGACTGCCCCCCTTCCTTTTGTCCCAGAGCAGCTGGATATGGATCCCTGCTTTCCACTACTGGATGGAATCTCAGTCTCTCCGTGAATTCTGCCTTTCTTAGCTTTCCAATCCCCTAATCACGAGAGTACCATGCAAGCACCAATGAATGTAGGTTTGTGCTCCCAAAGCAGATCTCCAGAGTTAGGTATTCAGCAGCCCCAGGCCTCCACTCCCTCCCCACCCCATTTCTCTTCCTCCTACCGGTGAGCTGGGGTGGGGCAAGGGCTTGGGTCCTGCCGAGCCACAGCTTTGGTACATTACCCTGTTCCATGAGGTCTCCTCTTTTTTCCAGGTGTATGCAGTCTGGCACAGTCCTCTTTCCTGTTGGTCTTTCAGGAGTAGTTTCGTATCATATGCGGTTTTAGGAGGAAGCCTCTGTCTCACCTCTCACACTGCCATCTTTCCCCAGTCAGTATTTTATCATTGACTGTTTGCTGTGCACTGTGATAGGCCTATGGTCACAACTGTCTGTTTCACTTTAAATGGCAGAAAAAACTTTCAAACCTGGTCCCATGTGACCTCAGAGCTTCTACAGTTCATAATTCACCAAGATGTGCCATTTGTGAAACAAGGACATTATTAAATTGGAATATAC
Source organism: Smutsia gigantea (assembly GCA_032199065.1). Lineage (NCBI taxonomy): Eukaryota > Metazoa > Chordata > Mammalia > Pholidota > Manidae > Smutsia > Smutsia gigantea. The sequence goes on along the minus strand of JAVSCE010021588.1, from coordinate 39,533 downwards.
TATGTTTTGAATAGAAATTGGTTTAAAAATGGGTACAGAACCTATCTTCCTATGTTTTCTCTAAGGTAGAAGTTATTCCAGCTCTGAGATCAATTGTACCTTGTTGGGTCAAACACATAATCTCTCTGGAAAAAATTTTATTCATCTGTAAGCATGAGGGTGTTGAGCAAGATGGCCTATTTTAGGAATTTTTAACTCTTTTTAGGGGCCTTTATACTGAACTGAGTGTATTTTGTAACTGCAAATAGACATATTCCAAAGACCATAATAATCATTAAGAGATTTGGACTTTTAAAACCCAATGTGTGTTCAAAAGACATTACGAAGTTCTTAGATACAGATATCAAAAATGCTTGCTGTGTACACCACACTATTTCCTAAGGATTTATCTCATTTAATCTTCACAAAATAACTCTGAGTTAAGTTCTGTTATTATCATTCCCATTTTTTTAGTTATGGAAACTGACACTTGAAGAGATTAATCTTTCCAAGGTAACAAACTGGTAGGTGCCAGAACTAGTACTCAACCCAGGCCTGCTGGATTCCAGAGTCCAAATTATTAACCAGTTTTCCAAAGAGTAATTTAAAGTTTAAAATCTTTTTCTGCAAGGATAATTGTATTTGAATAGAGACTCTTGAAGATGCAAATGATTTAATTAGAATGATGGCTTTTCAGACTGGTAGAGATTTTTCTTGTTCCTCAAATTAAGCCAATATTGATTATTTTTTCTATTCTTCTCTACTTTGCACTTTTTGTACTGTGTATGTATTGTTTAAAACTTTAACAGAATGTATTTTTTGGAAAACTTCTAGGTTCACAGTTATATTGAGTGGAATGTACAGATATTTCCCATATGCCCCTTGCCCCCACTCACGTATAGCCTCTCCCATTATCAGCAGCCCTCCCCAGAGTGGCACATTTGTTAAAACTGATGAACCTACATTGACACATTATTATCACCCAAATCCATAGTTTACATCAGGGTTCATCCTTGATGTACTTTCTCTGGGTTTGGACAAATGTATAATAAAACACATCTGCCATTATAGTATCATACAGAGCCCTAAAAATCCTGTTCTCCACCTATTCATTCTTCCCTCCCCCGACCCTTGGTGACCACTGACCTTACTGTCTCCATAGTTCTGTCTGGCTAGAATGTCATAGAGTTAGAATCACATAGCATATAGGCTTTTCAGATTGGCTTATTTCACTTAGTGACATGCATGTAAGTTTCCTTCACTTGTGTATTATTTTAAAATGGGAAAATACATGATAAATATATGGTACTTCCTTAAGAGGCTGTTCTCTTAGTAAGATGAGCACTGCTCTGATTTTGCCACAAGACTAGAGAGAGGTCAAACTAGAACTGTTTGAACCATCAGGCCAAGCCCTTTGTGAAAGGAGTTTGCAGTATATTGTCAGGAAAAAGCAAGCCCAGTGGAAAATCAAGTTTGCTGGTAAATGAGAAGGGGTGTGTAATCAAAGCTGAATTTAGAATACCTATTTTTAGAAGAGTCCATGGCTGTCAAGAAGACTGAATAAATGGTGATATTTTACTGAGAATAATAACAAAGCCAATATGATAGGAGACTGGAGAAACTAATGAAACTTTAACACCCTCCAGAAAATCAGATGGTGTACTGTGAGTGGAATATGCTATAGTGGTTTCAATTGAGATACACTGTGGTGGTTGTAACATAGTGTCTTGGGATCTCTCACAACTTCACAAATGGGAAGAGGTTGCTCATGCCTTTGTCCTGTGCTTCTTCCCAGGAGCAGTTGGGTTAGCCAGGCAGGAGGAAGAAGGGTAGATATTCCTCTATACCTCCACCAGGAAACGAAGTCCTTAGCTCTCCAGTAGCTGGAATCCTTTTTAGTTTTTGGAACTAACTTCCAGTTCAGTGGCCCACAACTCTGAGCACTTGGCCTACCAACTCCCTGGCTCTCTTGTTATCTTTTCTCTCCTCAGATCCTTGTCTTCTTCCCTACTCTCCCCTGGTCCCACACACAGGGATTGTGTGCCAAGCTTCCAGTCTATGCCTTTATCTTATGATCACTCCACAGAAGCCCAGAAGGAATTAGAAGTTATCAGGTAATATGTAGAAGTGCCCTCTGCTGGTTGTTGGCAACGCAACCTCAAAATTAGAGTCTGGAAAGAGACTTTGCTTAATGAAAAGTTGGAGGGGGACCTTAGTAGATAGGATAAACATAAAAGAAAATGTATATTATAAAAGCATCTAAATTACACCAAACTTTGTTTGATTTACTGTAGCTTGCAGTAGAACAATGGTTCACAAGTGGGGGAGATTTTGCCTCCTGGGGGACATCTTGCAGTATCTGGAGATATTTTTGCTTGTCACCTTGGGGCGGGGGTGTGCTCCTGGCATTGGTGGTGGTGGTGGGGGGCGTTGAAGCAACGGATGCCATTCAACAGGCACACACCATGTACAAGGGGGCCCTCACACCCCCCACCCCAAACAAAGAATTTTTTGGCTCCAGTAGGGCAAACCTAACTTAAATAGATCTGAGAAAGCTGAAGTTAGACTAACAGAATTTTAAGGTTTGAAGCAAGTTAGAAGTTAATCAAATGGTCCTCAACCTTGGTTGTCCATGGAATCACCTGGGAAGCTTTGAAATACTAACACTTGGTCCCCTCCCTGAAGACTGATTTAATGTAATTTCTGATTTGGCTGTGGCCTGGGCATCAGGATTTTTAAATCTCTGTAGGTGATTTTATTATCAGCCAAGCTGACACAGTCCAACCCTCATTTTTCGGATGCGGAATTGGGCCTCACTGGTGCTGAGTGGCAGAGATGGGACTTACATAATCTTTTGAGGAAAGGTAGATAACGTGGCACTACCTTGCTTACACAGCACACTTCAAAAGCAAGAACCGAAAATATCGTACCACTTTTGGAAAAACTCAAGATATTTTTATGTTCTAGTTTTTTTTTAAGTCAAGTTTCAATAATTTTTTTCTTAAAAGTGGCACATTTCTTTTTTTCTTTTTCAAAATTCAAGCTTAGGGAAATGAAAAATAAAGCCACAAGGTATCACTACACACTTGCTAGTATGACGAAAAGTTAAACACACACAAGTAAGTAACAATTCTAAGTGATGATGAGATAGCAGAGCAGATGGAAATCTTGTACATTGCTAATGGGAATGCAGAATGGTCCAGCCGCTTTGGCAAGCAGTTTGGCAGCTTCTTACAAAGTCAAACCCATGCCTACCATGTCAACCCGCAATCTCGCTCTTAAGTATTTATTCAAGAGAAGTGAAAACTTACATTCATACAAAAACCTATTCACAAATGTTTATAGTCTTAATATGTAATTTCCTGGAATAACCTAAATGTCCTTGAACTGGTGAATGGATTAACAAACTGTGGACCATCCAGACAATGTAATCCATGTAATGGAATACTACTAAGCTCCAAAAGCGAACAAACTGCTAATACACACACCATGTGTGAATCTCAAATAGACTGTGCAAGTGAAAGAAGCCAGACTTGGAAGGACCCACACTGTATTATTCTATTAATATGAAATTCTAGAAAAGGTAAAATTATAGGCAGACAAAATGGATTAGTGGTTTGAGGGACAGGATGTAGGAGGAGGGGCTGAAATCAAAGGAGTAGCTTGAGGGAAGTTTGTGGGGTGATGGAACTCTTCTATGCCTTGATTTTAGTGGTAGTTACATGACTATGCATTTATCTAACTCAAACTAAATTGTATACCAAAAAGTGAATTTTACTGACTATAAATTTAAAAACGACTAAATCAATACATAAAAATTCAAGACATATAGAAATTATAGGAAGAAAAAAAAAAGCAACAAATCACCCAAAGTCCCGTATGCCAAAATGAGGGTGGCATTTGGTTAACTTATTTCGAGGTAAATTTTTCTGCATACAGATTTCTTTTTTCTTTTTTTTGTTTTGCTATTATTAATATACAATTACATGAGCAACATTATGGTTACTAGACTCGCCCTATTATCAAGTCCCCACCACATACCCCATTGCAGTCACTGTCCATCAGCATAGTCGGATGTCATAGAATCACTACTTGCCTTCTCTGCGTTATACTGCCTTCCCTGTATCCCCCCACTGCACCCCCATGCCCGCTACATTATGTGTGCTAATTGTAATAGCCCTTTTTCCCCCTTATCCCTCCCTTCCCACCCCTCTTCCCCAGTCCCTTTCCCTTTGGTAACTGTTAGTCCGTTCTTGGGTTCTGTGAGTCTGCTGCTGTTTCGTTCCTTCAGTTTTATCTTTGTTCTTATACTCCACAGATGAGTGAAATCATTGATACTTGTCTTTCTCTGCCTGCTTATTTCACTGAGCATAATACCCTCTAGCTCCATCCATGTTGCAAATGGTACAATTTGTTTTCTTCTTATGGTTGAATAATATTCCCTTGTGTATATATACTACATCTTCTTTATCCATTCATCTACTGACGGACACTTAGGTTGCTTCCATTTCTTGGCTATTGTAAATAGTGCTGCGATAAACATAGGGGTGCATATGTCTTTTTCAAACGGGGCTGCTGCATTCATGGGTAAATCCCTAGGAGTAGAATTCCTGGGTCAAATGGTATTTCTATTTTGATCTTTTTGAGGAACCTCCATACTGCTTTCCACAATGGTTGTACTAATTTACATTCCCACCAGCACTGTAGGAGGGTTCCCCTTTCTCCACATCCTCACCAACATTTGTTGTTGTTTGTCTTTTGGATGGCGGCCATCCTAACTGGTGTGAAGTGATATCTCATTGTGGCTTTAATTTGCATTTCTCTGATGATTAGGGATTTGGAGCATCTTTTCATGTGTCTGTTGGCCATCTGAATTCCTTCTTTGGAGAAGTGTATGTTCAGCTCCTCTGCCCATTTTTTAATTGGCCTATTTGCTTTTTGGTTGTTGAGGTGCGTGAGCTCTTTATATAATTTGGATGTCAACCCCTTATCGGATATGTCATTTAGGAATATATTCTCCCATACTGTAGGATGTCTTTTTGTTCTACTGATGGTGTCCTTTGCTGTACAGAAGCTTTTTAGTTTGATATAGTCCCATTTGTTCATTTTTGCTTTTGTTTCCCTTGCCTGGGGAGATATGTTAATGAAGAAGTTGCTCATGTTTATGTCCAAGAGATTTTTGCCTTTATTTTTTCTAAGAGTTTTATGGTTTCATTTTCATGACTTACATTTAGGTCTTTGATCCATTTTTAGTTTACTTTTGTGTATGGCATTACACAGTAATCCAGTTTCATTCTTTACATGTAGCTGTCCAGTTTTTCCAACACCAGCTGTTGAAGAGGCTGTCATTTCCCCATTGTATATCCATAGTTCCTTTATCGTATATTAATTGACCATATATGCTTCGGTTTGTATCTGGGCTGTCTATTCTGTTCCACTGGTCTATGGGTCTGTTCTTGTGCCAGTACCAAATTGTCTTGATTACTGTGGCTTTGTAGTAGAGCTTGAAGTCGGGGAGCATAATTCCCCCTGCTTTATTCTTCCTTCTCAGGATTGCTTTGGCTATTTGGGATCTTTGTGGTTCCATATGATTTTTAGAACTATTTGCTCTTGTTCATTGAAGAATGCTGTTGGTAATTTGATAGGGATTGCATTGAATCTGTAGATAGCTTTAGGCAGGATGGCCATTTTGACAATATTAATTCTTCCTAGCCAAAAGCATGGGATGAATTTCCATTTATTAGTGTCCTCTTTAATTTCTCTTAAGAGTGTCTTGTAGTTTTCAGGGTATAGATCTTTCACTTCCTTGGTTAGGTTTATTCCTAGGTATTTTATTCTTTTGGATGCGATTGTGAATGAAATTGTTTTCCTGATTTCTCTCTCTGCTAGTTCATTGTTATTGTATAGGAATGCAACTGATTTCTGTGTATTTTGTATCCTGCAACTTTGCTGAATTCAGATATTAGATTTAATAGTTTTGGAATGGATGTACAATATCATGTCATCTGCAAACAGGGACAATTTGAGTTCTTCCTTGCCAATCTGGATGCCTTTTATTTCTTTGTGTTGTCTGATTGCCATGATCAGGACCTCCAGAACGATGTTGAATAAAAGTGGGGAGAGTGGGCATCCTTGTCTTATTCCCAATTGTAAAGGAAAAGCTTTCAGGTTCTTGCTGTGAAGTATAATGTTGCTTGTGGGTTTGTCATATATGGCCTTTATTATGTTAAGGTACTTGCCCTCTATACCCATTTTGTTGAGAGTTTCTATCATGAATGGGTGTTGAATTTTGTCGAATGCTTTTTCAACACCTATGGAGATGATCATGTGGTTTTTGTCCTTCTTTTTGTTGATGTACTGGATGATGTTGATTGATTTTTGAATGTTGTACCATCCTTGCATCTCTGGGATGAATCCCGCTTGATCGTGATAGATGATCTTTTTGATGTATTTTTGAATTTGGTTTGCTAATATTTTGTTGAGTATTTTTGCATCTATATTCATCAGGGATATTGGTCTGTAATTTTCTTTTTTGTGGGGTCTTTGCCTGGTTTTGGTACCAGAGTGATGCTGGCCTTGTAGAATGAGTTTGGGAGTATTCCCTTCTCTTCTACTTTTTGGAAAACTTTAATGAGGATGGGTATTAGGTCTTCACTAAATGTTTGGTAGAACTCAACAGTGAAACCATCTGGTTCAGGCATTTTGTTCTTAGGTAGTTTTTTGATTACCAGTTCAATTTCTTTGCTGGTAATTGGTCTATTCAGATTTTCTGTTTCTTCCTGGGTCAGCCTTGGAAAGTTGTATTTTTCTAGAACGTTGTCCATTTCTTTAGGTTATCCAATTTTTTACCATATAATTTTTCATAGTATTCTCTCATAATTCTTGGTATTTCTGTGGTGTCTGTGGTGAGTTTTCCTTTCTCATTTCTGATTCTGTTTATGTGTGTAGACTCTCTTTTTTTCTTGATTAGTCTGGCTACGGGTTTATCTATTTTGTTTATTTTCTCAAAGAAACAGCTCCTGCTCTCATTGATTCTTTCTATTGTTTTATTCTTCTCAATTTTATTTATTTCTGCTTTAATCTTTATTATGTCCCTCCTTCTACTGACTTTGGGCCTCATTTGTTCTTCCTTTTCTAGTTTCCTTAATTTTGAGTTTAGACTATTCATTTGGGATTGTTCTTCTTTCCTGAGGTAGGCCTGTATTGCAATATATTTCCCTCTTAGCATGGCCTTCGCTGCATCCCACAGATTTTTTGGTGTTGTTATTGTTGTCATTTGTCTCCATATATTGTTTGATCTCTGTTTTAATTTGGTCATCGATCCATTGATTATTTAGGAGCATGTTATTAAGCCTCCATGTGTTTTGGGGCTTTTTTGTTTTCTTTGTGTAATTTATTTCTAGTTTCATACCTTTGTGATCTGAGAAACTGCTTGGTACAATTTTAATCTTTTTGAATTTACTGAGGTTCTTTTTTTGGCCTAATATATGATCTATTCTTGAAAATGTTCCATGTGCACTTGAGAAGAATATGTATCCTGTTGCTTTTGGATGAAGTGTTCTGTGGATGTCCATTAGGTCCATCTGTTCTAATACATTGTTCAGTGCCTCTGTCTCTTTACTTATTTTCTGTCTGGTTGATCTGTCCTTTGGAGTGAGGGGTGTGTTGAAGTCTCCTAAAATGAATGTGTTGCATTCTATGTCCCCCTTTAATTCTATTAGTATTTGTTTCACATATGTAGGTGATCCTGTGTTTGGTGCATGGATATTTATAATATTTATATCCTCTTGTTGGACTGAACCTTTTATCATTACGTAATGTCCTTCTTAGTCTCTTCTGACTTTCTTTGTTTGAAGTCTATTTTGTCTCATACAAGTACTGCAACTCCTGCTTTTTTCTCACTATTAATCGAATGAAATATCTTTTTCCGTCCCTTTACTTTCAGTCTGTGTATGTCTTTGGGTTTGAAGTGAGTCTCTTATAGGCAGCATATAGATGGGTATTGCTTTTTTTAATCCATTGAGTAACTCGGTGTCTTTTGATTGGTGCATTCAGACCATTTACATTTAGGATGATTATCAATAGGTATGTACTTACTGCCATTGCAGGCTTTATATTCGTTGTTACCAAAGGTTCAAGGGTAATTCCCTTACTATCTAACAGTCTAATTTAACTTAGTTCATATACTAGTACAAGCACAACCTGAAGGTTCTTTTTTTTTCCTCCTTTTTCTTCCTCCTCCCTTCTTTGTATGTTATGAAACATATTCTGTACTCTTTGTTTTCCCTTGGGTGACATCTGTTCAGCCTTAGGAATTCTTGCATCTATAGGAGTCCCTCCAAAATGCACTGTAGAGGTGGTTTGTGGGAGGTAAATTCTCTCAGCTTTTGCTTATCTGAAAATTTAATCCCTCCTTCAAATTTAAATGATAACATTGCCCGGGAAAGTATTCTTGGTTCACAGCCCTTCTGCTTCATTGCATTAAATATATCATGCCACTCTTTTCTGGCCTGTAAGGTTTCCGTTGAGAAGTCTGATGATAGCCTGATGGGTTTTCCTTTGTTTGTGATCTTTTTTCTCTCTCTAGCTGCTTTTAAATGTCTGTCTTTAGCCTTGATCTTTGCTATTTTAATTATTATATGTCTTGATGTTGTCTTCCTTGGGTCCCTTGTGTTGGGAGATCTGTGCACCTCCATGGCTTGAGAGACTCTCCTTCCCCAGATTGGGGAAGTTTTCAGCAGTTGCCTCCTCAATGACACTTTCTATCCCTTTTTCTCTCTCTTCTTCTTCTGGTACCCTGATAATGCGAATATTATTCCATTTCTATTGGTCATACAATTCTCTCAATATTGTTTCATTCTTAGAGATCCTTTTTTCTTTCTGTTCCTCAGCTTCTTTGTATTCCTCTTCTCTAATTTGTATTCCATTTTATTGTCTCTTCTCCTACATCTAATCAGCTTTTAAATCCCTCCATTGTATGTTTCATTTCAGATATGTTTCATTCCTAATGATTGAATCTCCAACTTAAATTCGTTCCTGAGTTCTTGAATATTTTTCTGTACCTACATAAGCATGTTTATGATTTTTATTTTGAACTCTCTTTCAGGAATATTGGTGAGTTCGGTTTCATTTGGCCCTTTTTGTGGGGTTTGTGAGAATTGGGTCTGAACCATGTTGTTTCATCATTTCATATTTCTGTGTGGTGTCCACTAGTGCGCAGAAACTCCAGTCTCTGGAGCTGCTCTGCCCCTAGAGTGAGGTTGGAGGTCGTAGGGGAGTGGAGCTGGTGCCTGGGTGAAGGAAAGATATGTTTCCTGGTTCCTGTCTGCAGTGACTTTCTCCTGTGTCAGAGCCAGTGGGCCAAGCACATATGTGTAAACCTCTGTGCTTTGCGTCTCTAGCTGTTGTAGGCGGGGCCTCCCTATGGCTGGCTTGACGCCTGCGCAGTGACAGCGGGTTTGCAAGCAGGTGCCTGCAGGCCAGTAGGAAGGCTTGGCAGGCTGTGTGTCACAGTGGAGGGTCTCGGAGCTGAGTAGGCAGCCAGGGGGATGGAGCACCTGAAGCTCTTGAAAGTTCCCAACCAAAAGTTCCCAACCAGCTGGGCAGAGTGCGCCCAGACAAACTTAACCTTATCCAGCTCTCCCTTATCCCGCACAGCAAGCTCCGTGCAAACCCCGCCCCTTCAGCAGCCCTCTCACTGCTAGGAAGCCTCCCAGACTGCCTGCCTTTCCTCTGAGACAGGGTGGCCGGGTGTGGATCCCCTCCTCCACAAACGGCCGAATGTCAATTTCTCAAGCACTCACCCTGTCCGAGCTCCACAATGTTCAGAGCACCACACACTATAGGATTCTGTTCACAAAGCAGATGTCCAGGGCTAGGCGTTCAGCAGTCCCAGGCTTCCACGCCCTCTCCTGCTCCATTTCTCCTCCTGCCAGTGAGCTGGGGTGGGGGAAGGGCTTGGGTCCCGCCGGATTAAGGCTTTGGTACATAACACTGTTTTGTGATGTCTGCTCTGTTCATGAGCTGTGTATGCAGTCTGGTTCAGCCTTCTTTCTTGTTGCTCTTTTAAAGTTAGTTGTACTAATTAACTATGTTTTTGTACTATTTGTGGTTTTGGGAGGAGCTCTCCATCTCACCTCTCACGCCACAGTCTTGAATTCTCCACACTGCATACAGATTTTTAAAGAAAATCTATAAATAGAAATAAATATTATATTCTGGTGTTTAGCTATACATAGAATTGTGTTATACATAGTATTATTATTTAATTTTACTTGAATTACATATAAAATCACTCTATAAATAATACTTTAAATTTAATTTTATTTGAATTTATGAAAAACAATAGAAACTGAAGGGTTTGATGAACTTCAGATAAGTTTTTTTCCCAAGAGATATTTTCTAGATTGTCCCTTTAGGGTTAAGGAAAGAAATTATAAAAATCATTAAGGGTCTGTAACTTTTAAAAGAAACTCTTCTTATCATTAGACAGTACAGACTGGCTCTTTGTTAGGAAAAGGGGAGTAACATGGACTTTCACATTTGCTTCCACCTCCCTTTGCATTTAGTTTTTGATTTTTGTTGCTCCTATATTTTAACTTTATCAGTGATGATAACATTTACATTCTGGATTGTGATTATAATTCTCCCAATTTTTTAATCTTAATTTAATATTTAAAGGACTTCAGTGGTTACCATTAGCCCTTTTACCATGACTTTTCCATTACTGAGGTAAGTTTGATTCAACTTTGGTTGGCTGGATTACATAGTTCAGTATTTTTGTCAGGAAGAGTTTTATGGGTTCTTTGTAACCTGAGTTATCTAAAATTTCAAGAAATATCACCTGCCTGTTTCAACAACTTTGAATATTCCTGGGTTACCCTTTTCCTTAACACTTTGTAAGTGTTGTTCTGTTAATGTTACTAAAGAGTTTTTGAAAATACCTTGAGTATTCTCCCTTGTAGGTGTCTTGCTTTTTCTGTCCATATGCCTGAAATAATCTTTATTTATACTTGAGGCTCATGAATTTAATCAGAATATGAATCAAATTTTGACTTTTTAAAAATGTTTAACTTAAATAGCACTGTCAGTACTTTCAATCAGTTCAGCCATCATTTCAGGGAAAATCTCTTATATTATGGTTCTGAATATTTATTTCTATTCCATCAGCTTTTGCAAGGGATTCTTATTAATAATCACAAGGGAGAAGAAGATTATTAGTCATCATTTTTCTCTGTATCTATCATCTTTGTTTTTTTCTTCAGCATTAGCTCTGATTATTACACTTCCTTCATGCCATTAATTCAAACTGTCATTGTTTCCACCCTCATTGGGAATAGATTACCTATATATCTATACACTTCTACCCCTTTTAAGAGCAACGTGGCTTTCTACCACTTCTGCAAACCAAGTATGGGTATGGCTGTGAGGGAGGAAAGAGTTAGTCTGTGCTGGGGGCAGTCTTTGATTGGGTTCTTCTCTGCCTTAGGAGATTTTCGTAGAATCTCAGAAGAGTGAAAGCAAAGAGCTCACTCCAGTCAGCCAATGGTGTATCCCACTTCCAAGGGCTCTTATCCATTCCTCCAATTCAGTACAATGCTCTGAAAAATGATACATCCCAGCAGCCCTTCTGTCTTTTGCAATCCTGACTTTAACTTTTCCCAGGGCTGCTTACTCATCTCTCACTTCATTTACTACTTGAGGATAATAAATGAAAGCTCATATGACCTTGTCTTACGCTTTTCCTCGGTGTTCTGCTTCTGTCTTTTCCTTGGTTGCCAACCAAGTTTTGAAGTCTGTGGCATAAGATCAACCTTCAATATGATCGAGAGCACCTACAGTGCTGTCTCATGTTTCATTCCACATTTGATAAATTTTTGGAGTCTCTTCTATTTTTATTCATTTCAGTGATGTTGCTGGTGAAGATTCTGCCATACTGCTTTGTTGTACCATCTTTACCTGGAAACCTGTCTGTGCCAGGCACCACTTAATATCTGAGGTCTGTTTTTTCATCCCTGCAAATAGGAGGACAACTGAGCATTTAATGGTAAAAGATTAAATGAGACTTCCTGAAGGGAATTCTGGAGCTCTCTCTCTCTCTCAATTATTTTTGGAACTAGTAATCCAGGAGTGGCTCCCACTAGAGAATCCTGTAATTCACTTGCACTTTTGAGGTCTGTCCTTCATTCAGCAGTATATTCCAGATGTTGGCAAACTTTTTCTGTAAAGGACCACGTCGTAAATATTTTAGACTTTGCAGGCCACACAGTCTCTGTTGCACCTACTTCACCTTTGTTGTAATATGAAAGCATTCATAGACAAAATGTAAATAGAGTGTGACTGTGTTTGAATAAAGCTCTATTTACGGACACTGAAATTTGAATTTCATATTATTCTCTAATGTCATAAAATATTGTTCTTTTGATTCTTTTTTCCAACAATTTTTTAAAAAGTAAAAAATCCATTCTTTCCTCATGGAGCATGCAGGAAGAGGCAGTGGGTCAGACTTGCCTGCAGGATATACTTTGCTGATCCTGGTATACACCATGAGCATTCCAGGCGCTTGCTAGAGAGAGTATCTGGACCTTTACAGATCCTATTAAAAATCCCATTTGAGAGAAATGAATTTAGGAAATATAGTTCAAAGGACATGCTATCTATACACTCTTCTATTAATTTGAAATGCCAACTTTGAGTCAAGTTCCACTACTAGAAGACTATTATCTTAGACCAACTCAATTCAACTTTGAATAGAATCTCCTTCACTGAATTATATTTGACTATTATATACTTTTATCCATGGTCACTACAAGATAAAACAATTTTAGTTCAGCTTTTGCACTTGCAAAACAACTGTTTTGAAAACGTTCTGTAACAAATCACTCAGTGTTCCTGTATAGGGTTCCTGTCGAGGACTTTCAACAATAATACTCACTCCATGGGCCCCAGAATAGGATTCATTGCAGATATTTGGGTGAGAAAACTAATTGCTGGAAAAATGAAGGCCTACTGTCTAAATCTGAGTCCATACCTACTCAGAAGGCCCTGCTCCTCTGCCCCTTACTCAGGTGTCCCTTGGAGGAGGGCTGTCTTTTACGCTTTCTTGAAATGGATGATAATATTCTCTTAGAGGAAGATGGCTAAGGACATGTTCTCTGGGAAAATGATTACCGGAAGGGTCTCTCTGGAAGCTCACCTTGAAAGGACTCACTTTCTGTGTTGGGTTAACAGCATAAAGAAGTGCGGGAGAAAAGCTAAAAGAATGCTTGTCAGAAACTAGCAGGCCATTACTCTACTTATTTCAAACCTAAGTCAGAGCACACCTGTGGCCTGTGCTAGTCTCCAAGGGGCCATAGGCACACAGGTCCAACCCTTCGTGTCCCAGAGATATATGTCTAAGCCAATGCATGATCTGATAGTTTACACAGAGGTACTCTGTAAATTTTCCTAGGAAATGGTACCCATAGACTCAGTGAAGATTTCATCAGTCTGCATTTACTGGTGGTCATGAAATAGTTTTAAATGGTATTTGAACTAGTATCTCCATAGTTCAGAAGTGGTTGGCTGTGTGTGTGTGTATGTGTGTAGATCTAAAAAAGTATAGTTCTCTATCTTCATCTACCTTGAATTTACACTTTGTCTCACTGTCTGGATGAAAGGTTCCATTGTTGTTTCTCCTCTTCCTCTAAAAGACACTCCATCATGTCTCCTGAGACCTTCACCATGAGACCCCTGTTGGTCACTCTGAATTAGGTACCAGGCTTTCCACACTTCCAATTTCCAACAGGTTCACTGTTAGCAGATCAAAAGTGGGAATATGATTGGGCTTTCCACTTCTGGGACTTGGCAGATGCCACTAAGAGCTGAGCATTTTTACTGATGTTCCATTAGTTTTAACCCAAGAATCAAATATACTGGAACAAGTTTAAATCATAGGTTATGAGTGCCTTTCCCTGTATTTGTAGTCAGGATCAATGTTCATTCTCTCCTTTGAGTCCAATGGTTTTTCTTGCGTTGTTGGTATTATTTTGCTTCATCCAGCCTGTTTGTGGCTGAATACTCTGCTTTGGCTTGTCTATTGGTCATCTGGCCCCTTCATGCTACTACACTGAGAGGGACCTGAGCCTTCTACTTGGGGAGAAGTGCATCTGTACCCACCCCTAGAAAGCTCAGTGGGAACCAGAGAAAGAGAGACCTTTGATCTGCAACTCTAGGGCTTCTGGAGAATTCCAGTTTTTCAATTCTTCCTCTTGGGTATTGTTCCTCCTTTCCATGAGTTGTGGGCCCAGGGGAATTGGGCCAAGAAGATGATTTTGCCAAATTTTTCACCAAGTTGCTTGACTTGCTTCTAGCCTAGGTAAATGGAATCCTTCCAGCACAAACACACCACACAATCCAGGTCTGAAGGTAAAGAGTATAGAGCCGATACCCAGCCAATATCAAGAAAGGGCAGGTGTGTGCTCAGGGTCATCTTCATCCTTCTCTCTAGTGTCTGTGGTCAGTAAAGATGTCAGTAATCCTGGAGTCGTCAGTCTTTAACCCCTCTGCTCTTTTTTCCCTTCTCCCTCTCCTGCTCTCTACCTTCTCCTTTTTCTTCTCCCTCTTTCTTCTATTCCTTAGAAGCATAACCAACTCCATGCACCACGTTCCCTCCCAGTCGTGTCCCTCTCTGTTGGCTGACACAGCGAATGGCACCCCCCTTCTGTCAAAACCAGACCCTGCATATTAGTCATGCCTCTTCTCCTCTCTTGTTTTGCTGCTTTGTCCTCAAATCCCATCAATTTGACCGCATCTGTAGCTCTCACACTATCCACTCCTCTCATCTCTACCTGCTCCCACCTCTAGTTCATTCTCTCTTATTCCTGCAGCAGCTTCCAGTCCTGCCCTTACTCATCCTCCAGCTCTCCTTTCCTGCAAGACAGTTTAGGGGACCCTTGTCTATGCTTCCAAAAGATCCTGTACTCACTCCTTTTATAAATAGATTGCTTCCCTCACTAAATAAGCTCTTTATTTCTCCTTCACTCTTGTATCCCTCATACCCGACCCAGATCTGACACATAGGACATGCTCAATAACTATTTGATGAGGGAATGAGTGAGGTACATAAAAGAAATTAGGAAAGTTGAACTTTTAACTGAGGAGAGATATTAAGCTTGATAGTATAGTTTGTAATTTTTTCTTTGTACAGTTTGAGACATTATTAACTTTTCCATGTGTCTTTATTTTTTTCAAGTTTATAGCACCCATATATAGAATTGATACTTTTTTATAATTACAAAGCGTTTTTTGGTTATTTTTCATTCTGTAATCCACATTGTACTGAAAGAGACACTTGGAAAGAAAGCATATTTTTTAATTTCCTTGATTCTCATGTGATTTTCATGTGTCCCACAGTGCCAGGGCCAAGTCCGCTTGGTCAGATCTGGGAAGTGGAGGAGAGTTGGCTGTTCGATAAATTAGTCAACTTGATGGATATTCTAAGTGAGAATGGTTTATTGTAGGCATGCCATGTAAATGCTGAAAAAAGATCAGTGCTAGAGGAGCCAAGGTGGAGACAGCAAGCCAGGAAGCAGGCAAGACATGGACCACCTCATGCACACAAGGCTTGTCAGAAATACAGATTCATGCACACAAGGCTTAGCAAACATACAGATTCAAGCCAGAACAGGGAGATTGTGTATGACAGGGCCAGCTGAAGGAGTTTACATCTGAACCAAGATTGGTCTGTGCATTTTCATGCTGGTTTAATCAAATGATAAGGAGTCTTTTAAAAGCCTCAGCCCAGAGAAGCCTGCCTTAAGAGAGGCTATTCTGAGGATGGCCAGGGATTTCAAATAGGTCTGTAGAATTTGTTCTATTTTAATAGATGCTGAGTTCAGCTCTGCATTTGTATTGATTTATTTCTCATGATATACTTTCAGAAAAGGATTTGAGGTGGTTTAGAAGAAAAACACAGACACACTAGGATCAACAATCAATTATACATTCTAAAAGGCAGAAAAGGAAGCAGAGAGGGAGAGAATTAAGATTATATTAAAAAGTAATATAATGAGAAAGCGACATCATTAAGAGCAAAGTCTGGCCCCGTACTTTCTAGCAGCTTCAACAAAGCAGGAACTATGTGGGTTTTATACTTTTAAATCTTTCTGAAATAGTTCTAAGGTTTGGATAGTTAAAAAAGAGTGTCTGTTTGTTAGGAGAGGAAATTCTGTCTTGGCTATGAGCTCTGAGAGGAATTTTCCATGTAGATCTTTATCTAAGAGGCACTGAACAATACAATAAATTATTCATATATGTAAGTATCCTTATTAATATTCTATATTTTTGTTAATGTTCTGAAAGCAGAGGATTATGATTTCTTGATCATTGTTACATTTCTACTTTATTTCTATACATTTTTATTTTATGTATTTATTGCTATCTTTGGAACATAAATGCAAAAGTTTTGTTTTTTGCATTATTTATTATGGCTTCTATATATAATGTCCTTATTTATTGTTCTAAGAACTTGCCTTTCAGTGTTTTTTGCTATAAAATTGACATTATCAGATACCATAAGTGAACCCTTAAATTGTCATAATGACTTTACCTAAATTACCCGTATTTTGAGTGATTATCACCACAAATCTTTGCTCAGTTGGTTTGATTCTTTTCTCTACTTCCCATCAATGTTTTTAAATTTGATACCATCTCTTCATGTACATTGCTATCATTCATTACTGCTACACATTGTGGGTTTATGAACTTTTTTTGGCTCTTTAAGTATGTATTTTCCAGATGAGCCGTGCCACTTAAATAGGATACCAGCATTGTGTCAGCTCCAGACAAAAGTTAATTTAGAGTGAAACTCTTCTATTCTCCTTGGTTTATATATAATCTGACAAGTTAATGCTAACAGTGAACTTTTATAACAACACCCATTTACCACCTCTTTTAAAGGCCTGACTCATGGGTTTTTCAATCTCCTGGCAACTAATATTTAAATCCCTAATCATAATCACTACTGGAGACCTCATGCATTTTCTTTTAAGATCATTCAGAACCTGAAGTTTCTGCATCTTCTCTGTCAACAAAACTGTGTTCCAGAAGCATTTTATTTATAAATAATTGGTGTCATTTTGAAATTCATTTCTTTGGGAGTCTTAAATGTACTTTTTCAACTTTATTACTGCTTGATATTGGGTAAGGGAAAGGTTTTGACATTAATGGCAATGCTGTCAAGATGTTGTATGATTTATTCCTGAATTACCAGACACAAAGTCTCACTGAAATGTTAGTAATTATATTTTATGTACTGCAACCAAGATGTGGAATTAACTTTAACTTAAGTGGATATTTCTGGATTCATCTTTGTAGCTACAGGAACATGAGAAATAAGATGAAAGCAGCAGGGATGACAAGAAATATTCAGTAATTCAATGTAGCTGATGATAACATACTAGACCTTTGGGGGAGAGCTGTGGAGGAATGTATTATTAGGCTAAAAAGAATGGGTGATGAAAATGTGATTGGATATGAAGACCCTTTTAATAATGAAGGTTGCTAAGTCTTAGAATCACTTTTTTTTTTTGCAGCTCACCAAATTTCTTTATTGAAAACATAATATTTCCACATTACAGTTCCCAAATGGACTTTAAAGTCTCAAAATTCTGTGTCTCCTTTGGCTTGCTTCTCTCCTGATTCCACCCAGGCTTTATTAATGGGTCGCCTCATATCATCATCTCCATCTTCATAAATTTTCTTTAGAACATTCATCAATCCCTCACTAGGGTCTATTTCAATGTCATAGGAGGGTTTTTCTTTCTCCTTGCATTCCTTCTCAACCTGGGTCAAGTACTCCCACCGTGTGTTTTCCACTTTCTTTCTACATAAGATAAGAACTGTATCTGTCTTGACTTTTTTTGAACTGCCTTCCACAGAGAAGGGTTTCAAGAGATTGTTCACAATCATATAATAACTCTTCCCATTTAGATTCTTTACCAAAAGATCAAATGACCTCTCTGTGAAATGCACCTGCACATTCTCAGCAGGGACTCGATGGACTCCAGTCAGAGTGATACAGATTTTCACAAACTTCTCTGACTGATCCCATCCGTAATTACTGATTTTCACTGTATATCCCGTTGTAATGGGGGTGACCACAGCAGCTGGCTTTTCATTGTCAAAAGGTTCTGCTTTCCTCTGTGATTTCTGTTGCATCTTGTTCTTGATTTCTGTCTCAATCTTGGATTTTTCAGCTGTAAGGGCATCATGTATTCTTTTTCTAGTGGCCTTTTCCAGCAGTACCTTCACCTCTTGTAGATCTTTCTGTAGCTCTTCCGCAGCTGCAGCCATGGTCTAGAATCACTTTTTAAACACTTTAAAAATAGATATATAACTGGCCAGGATGAGCCTTAGAGCATTGCTACTCAAAGTGTGGTCCACAGACCAACAACTTTAATTATCACCTGCGAGCTTTTTAGAATCGCTTGGACTCCAACACATACCCAAATCTACCAACCAGAATCTGCATTTTTAACAAGATGCCCAGGTTATTTGTATAACATTAAAGTTTGAGAAGCAAATTGCCTTGGAGCACTGTTCTCAAACATGGTTGCCTATCAGAATAAACTGAGAAGCTTTAAACAATACTGATGCCTACCTCCAGAGATTCTGATTAAGTAGGTCTGAGAAGTGATCCTGACATCAGGAATTTTGAAGTTCCCCAGATAATTCTAATGAGCAGCAGTTTCCACTCCTTGAGAACTGGTTTAGTGGCATATGGAAGTCCACTGAAGCCCTGGACTCAGACATCTTGATTGTTGTTATTTTTTCCAATTGTGGTAAAAAAAAAATATATATATATATGTATATTTAACGAAGTTTGCCATTTTAAGTATTCTATTCAGTAGCATTAAGTACTTTCACAATATTGTATAACTATCACCAATATCCATTTCCAAAACTTCTTCATCATCCCAAACAGAAACTCCATACTCAGTAGCATTGTTCCCCATTCCCCCCTTCCCCCCTGCTCCTCTGCTAGTTCAATTTCTGTTTCTATGTAGTTACCCATTCTGGAATTTTCCACATAAATGGAATTGCATAATATATGGCCTTTTGTGTTTGGCTTATTTCACTTAGTATGATGTTTTCAAAGTTAATCTGTATTGAAGCATATATCAGAATTTTATTCCTTTTTATGGCTGAACAATATTACATTATATGGATTATCTATTTATCAGTTGATGAGCATGGAAATTTTTTTCCACCTTTTAGCTGTTGTACACTGGTGTGCAAGTATCTCCTTGACTATCTGCTTTCAGTTCTTTTGGGTATATACCTGGGGTGTGGAATCGCTGAATCACATGTCAGTTCTATGTTTGGCTTTTTGAGGACCCACCACCCTGTTTTCTTCATTTGCTGCCCTATTTTACATTCCCAGCAGCAATACTTGAGAGTTTCAATTTCTCTACATCCTGTTGTTTTCTGTTTTAGTTTTTTTTTTTTATAATTACCAACCTGATTCTTTTTTACACTTACTGTTCATCACATGGGAATAGTTGCCACAGAAACAAAATAAGTCACGTGGGTGACACACTGTAGGTGCTCTGACGAGCAGGCGACATGGCTGCAGTGGTTCCTCATTGGGTATGGCACAAGCACAGCTGCAGCTCTTCCAGCCCTGCTTTTGGCAAGCTTTTCCAATAGGAAAAGGAGGGAAGCAAGAAGAGCAGCACCGCCTTGCTATGATTGGGGTTCCAGTTAGAAACCCCTAGAAGTTGGGGTCCCAAAAGAGTGGAGTGATCCCTTTACCCCAGATCAAACCCCTCCTGCCCCGCCCTTTCCTGATAACAGAGTTCTGAACCTCCACAAGGCTGCAGTTGCCAGTGAATTTCTTCGAGGTCGGAAGCTGCCTCACCTGGTGGAGGCCCAGCTGCCTGGGTTGCAATTGCACGGTGGCTGTTTGGGCTTTTGCTCCCGAGAAGACTCACTTAAATTACCTCAAGTAAGAAGGAGGATATTTTAAGGATGCCTGGGAGGCTGCATCCTTCACCATACAAGAGAACAACAGAGCTCTGAGAAGATAGGAACCAGCTGTTGGTTCTGCAGCCCAGGAGGCTCTTGAGTGAACGGAGCTTTCCTCTGCTGTTCCAGCATTAACAGACCCTAGCTCCTCTGTGTGTCTGCTCCTTTCTGTTATGCACTTACATTCTTACTGTTTTTGATGACTGTATTTCCTCTACCCCAACTTCTGCTTCTTACCAATTCAGTCTCACCAAGGCCTGCTTTCAGCTCCTGCAGCTGCCATTGCCAACTGCGTCATTTTCTCAGTCAAAATTCTCTAGAGATACCAGAAATCTGACCAGTTCAGCTGAACTTTCTATACCAGAGAGTGTTGGTCACTGTAAGGCAGTGGTCCCTCTGCTGAACCAGTCAGCTGTGGTGTACATAGCCTCCTTGGTGGGGGTGGTGTATAGGGCAGATGTGCTTAGAAGGGCTGGAGGGAAGGGCAGGCACAACTGCTGTGTCTAGAATAGAATGGGACCTAGAGTCTCTGTACTCATCGCTGTGTACTCAGGTTGATAGTGGACATACTTTTCTATGGGAAATACTGGTTGACCATGAAGCCCGACTTTCCCACCTAGTTGTAAAGGCAAGTGTGTTCTTAAATATGTATTTAAGAGACAGTGAATGAAAGGGTCCAAATCCTCCCATGATGAGTAGGGATGCCAAATAAAACAGGATGTGAATTTATTCCTATGAATAAACTTCAGATCAGCAACATCAATGTTTGTGACATACACTAAAAATTAATTCATTTTTAGTGATTTTTGTTTTCTAAATTGGACAACCCTAATGATTAGAGATTCTTCAAAGAGAAAGCTGTTCCTCACACAACTTATGAGAAGGTCTGAGAAGTAGGGAACGGTCTGTGTCTGAGTTTTTCCAGCTACCTTATGCAGGTTGGGGAATTTATTTGCATTACAGTATGTATATTGCAGTGTCTGTATAATTCATTTGGTGTTTGACCTTATACTCCAAATAATCACAAACACTACTGCTGCAGCTGGAGTGGCCCCTGGGCTTCACTGTTTACTCTACCACATGGTGCACTCCAGTTGGGTAATCTAATGAGAGCTCGGCAAAGAGACTATTGACAGTGCTGTGGGAAGGGTGTGGGAGACCCCAAGGGAGAGCAGTCACTTCATCGAGGCTTTGTGGCCACCTGTCAAGGGACCTTGACAGCCCCATGGTGACCCTCCAGGTGGGGAGCTGAAGAATACACCTCACCTTCACTCTCCGTCCTCCCTTCGATCTCCCGCTGGGGTTCTCAGGTGGCCAAATCCAAGCAGAAGCCACACAGGCCAGCCTCCCAGTGCACAGGGAGGGTGGGGAAGACAAAAGAGTGTATGGCGGGGCAAATGGAAGAATCCAGCTCAAATGCTTCTTCTGTGCCAGACCCTGTTAATCATTTTACATAGTCACCTCACTTGATCCTCACAGCAGTTATAAGAAAGTACTATTAATGTCCCCTTTTCCTGATGTGATTAAGGATTAGTGATACTGACTAACTTGCTCAGGGTCACATAGCTAGTAAACAGTGCTAGAAATCCCAAACTATCCACATTACTGTGCGAGACTTCCTGGTGATACTTTTCCATTGTCATTCTTTTTTTTTCTTTAACTTTCATGATGTTTTAAAAGTTTTATTGGTTTCATGTTATGTTGCCAACCACTGAAAAATCCCTCAAGACCTGGTTTAGCAGCTTATATACAAAAACATGCTCACTTAGTGTTTCTGTTTGATTTCTGCTTTGGGGCGGCAGCATTAGCAGGCAGTCCAGGTCCAAGAGTTGAGTCAGTCAGTTGTTTCCTCATAGGAAAGCCTATATAGAAGGAGGCACTTGATTCAGGATTCAGGATTCTGCTGGTGCAAGAGAAGGCTCTCAGGCATCTCCAAGAGTAATTTTACCTAATCTTAGACTTGGAAGGGAACTTAGAGGTCACCTTACAAACCTCTACATAATGTGTGATTCTTCTTTGCAGTTCAGTCCATCTCTTTGTCCCCAGGGTTGCCCTCTAACTAAACACACCAAGAGAGTCTGGCCAACAGATTTAGGGAAGGCTCCCCAACTCCCTAGATTGATTCTTTTTATGATCTAAGAATTCCATTTTGCTGCCAAACTTTGAGGAGAGCTTTGATCTGCCCACTGATAACATGGAGGTGGATAATGAAAGGTATGTTAATCTCCATAAGCTCCATGAACATTTGTAGTGCTTCCTGAAGAAGGTGCCAAGTTGTAGGAGCAAACTTAGACCCCTTAAGTTAATTAGTTAAATTTCTGATATATAGAGGTCAGGAGAAGGGAATATGGGTTAAGCTTTAATTGTGAGACAAATCATGAAAAATTCAGTTAGTGTGTTAACATAATTTGGAAAGTGGAGGTAATGGAATAGAAACAATCCTTATTACTGGAGAATGAAACAGAAAGAGATGAAAGCTGAGTAACTTAAAGAAAAAAGTCAAGCCCGTTACCCACGAAAGCTGAAGTCTTTCCTTTTCTTTGGGTTTTTGAATCATTATTCCCCTGGAAAAATCATTTTTAATTGAGTTTGTAGTTTCCTGAGAATTACATTATTTACACTGTTAAGTTTAATTTTATAATTTTATATAACTTGTATCTATTTTTTCTCCCAACTTTTATGTTTAGGGGTTTTTATTAGTCAAATAAGATATTTAGAGTTCAAAACTCAGTTCCAGAGGGAGGTTAGGTAAAGTAGGGGGACTTTTGCTTTTTGGACATCGCTTTCGTTTTCAGCCTATTTCAGGAACACAGGTGTTTTGGGCCTAAATCCTGTGTTCACCATGCCTATACTGCAACCCCTGACTTCCCCTGCAGCTACCACTATCTAGGGCTCCCCCTTCTTGCTCCAGTAACACCTTCGGCATCCAGTCCCTACACATGTCTCCCTCCCTCCTGGACCAGAGGGTCCTGTGGGCAGAAAGGACTTCTCATTTATCTCAGTAGCCCAATGTGCCTGGCACTTTGTAAGTGCTCAACAAATGTTTGTTAGAAGAATTCATGGATTTTTCTCACCTCCATGATGAAACCTTCCTCCCTGCAGGAGCACCAAAGTACCCTCTGGATGACTGGAGGCTGCAGTAGTTGCCTAAGGGAATTTGGGGCCGCTGCAAGTTTTCTGCTGTGCATACCTGTGCCTGAAATTTCTCATTTTGTGCCTCTTTTCTTTGACTTAAGACAAACAGAAGCCTTACTCCTACTTAACATGCATATGCACTTTGAAGAGGTAACTTTTTACACTTTATGAAGGTGTGAACCTTATTTGAAATGTTACACTTTAGTGTAAATCCACTTATGACCTCCAGTTCTGGGAAAGGGTTGTTATAGGAGAGAGTTTAGGTAGAATGAAGATACTGATGATCTGAAGGAGGGTGGAGAAAAGGGGCAGCTGGGGATTCAGAGGGAAATCTCTAATTAATTTTGTATCACCTTCACCAGACTGGCCTTCAATGCTTTTCCAAGAGTTCTTTGGGCTGGGAGATGAGAAAAGAGTTCTAAAAATGCCTTCCTTGCCAGATTTGGGCTTTGTAACAAAGGCTTTCTAAAGGTAATGCCTGAAGTTTTGATGTCTGATTCTAGCTGAAAAGAAAAATAATTTAAGGAATGATTGTAATGGTGGAAATGCAGATCAGGAAAGATAGTGCTATTAGAGTCAGTGGGTAATTTGGGGTACAGAATGGCCTTTCTGGCAGCCCTTAAATCATACAAAGTTGACAAGTTAGTTTAGTTTGCTGGCTGGTAAAATTGGCTCTGGATAATGCTGTGAGTTACTGTTGGGAAACAAGTAGTGTGACCAACTGTCATGGTTTGTCTGAGACTGTCCTCATTTTAGCACTGAAAGTTCCATATCGGGAAACCCCCCATCCTGGATGAACCAGAGCATTTAATGCAAATGTAAGGGTAGATTATGGTTTCTTAATTTTAACATTAATACTGTTGCTAACTTAGTCTCCAGTACCTGTGGGAAAAAGATAAGCTTTTAAATAAGTAAACAAGTAACCCAGTTTGGGAGGATGTCAGCTCTGCTATCTTATTATGATAAGGCAATCTTATTATCAGCAGATAACTCCAAATGTGGCTGTAGAAAATAATAGCAGTTACATAATTAAACTTCCTTGGCTTAAATCACTGGGAAGACACTGCCAAATTTTAGCTTGGTGTGTGAAAAAAAAATGCCTTACCTCTGCAAAGTCACATTACAAACACACACAAATGATTTTTATTTTTCTGGCTTAGCATAGCTTTGTTTTAATTATAGTGTCTATCAGTTTTCACCATATTAAAAGAACACAGTTGGTTTGCTGTTGGGGGGAATATCATTTAAATGGATACCTGTAGCTATTGTTTCTTGAAAGCACTATACTGTGTTATTTATTTTTAAAATGCATTTAGTGAAGCATCCTTTCATTGATAACTTACTTGTGCTTCATATAAACTTTTGAGAGTTAGCATCTATAAAGATATATAGAGAGGAGAGAGAGCCGCCAAATGGCTGCTAGCCTTCTAATGCCTAAAGTGCTGCATTTATTATTATGAGAATATAGAGACAGAATATTCACGAATCCCAAATCAATAATAATAATACCCACCAGTCATACATTTAAAAAAATATTACTAAATAACCCTTGGGTTAAGGAGAAAATCAAATGAAAATTATAAAACATGTACACAGAAGCATTACTTTTCAAAATCTATGATTTATTGTCAATATGCTATTCAGAAGGAAATCCACAGCCTTAAATACATGTATTACAAAATAAGAAATATTGAAAATAAATTAAGCAAACTTTCAAATCAGAATTTAACACCCTAATCCAACAATACAGCAAACTAAAATAATGAAGTGAACATAAAGAAAACAAATGAAAAGGGGAAATTGTAAAAAAAATATAATGATAGAAAATAATGCAACAGAAAAGGATGGTAGAGATAACTGAACTTGAGGAAGTCCTCCTTTTATATAGAGATCTCAGCTGCCCAGGCCCTGACTTGGACACTCAACTCCCAGGTGAGTGTGGAATATGGGTTATGGACATTGAAAGGGAGACTGAAGGAAGAGAGTGGAAAATCCATGACTGTCTGTGGGGAGGACTGCATAGATAAGAATAATAAATAAATTTACTAAGATCTACATGTCAAGCATTATGCTAGGCTGGTTATATACATTTTTTGGTTTAACAATATATCTTCCTCATTACAGATGAGACTAATGAAGCACAGGGTGGCATAGAAATTTCCTCAAGTTCACCAGATAGTAAGTCATGGAGTTTGGGCTTGAACTCTGGAAGGGCTGTTAACTGGAATTCATTTACCACATTAAAGATGCCATTGGTTTTAGAAATATTTTGTTTTGAAAACTCATATCTATCTGAGAAGTTCATAGGCTATCCGTCATTCACATTTTAGAGTGAAATGGTCACAGAATGTTTTCCTATCACCACTTAGCTGAGGTTACCTGTATTAAAAGAATGGGGCATTTGAAATAGTTGTAGAGGGAGTAGTAGTGCAGTAGGAGTGGTCTTGCTTGGAGACTATCAGAATATGGGGCAACTTAGGTCTGGATGAGATGGTAAGCAAAAGTACAGAAAGGAAAGTGGGAAGATGCTAAAGATAAAATCTGACTATTTCAAAATTCTGGCTAGGTTTAGCCCCCAAACTCAAGAAGAGAAGGACAGGTTCTTCCTCTTTCTCCCTCCTATATACATCAGTCCCCTATTCCTGGGACCAATAGGTATAGGTCCATACCCGTGGATTACCCTAAACTGCCCTTGACCATCTTTGCTGGAATAGAGTGATAAGAAACTTGCTCTTTCACTGGACAGTATGTCCATTTTGGGCTTGAGCTGATTGATAGAAAGCCCTTCCTTTCATTAGCAAAAGTCTTGTCTCCCTTCAACTTCCCCTTATTGGTCCTACTTCTGCCCTCTGGAATTGCCCAGTCTGTGTGGTATTTGTTTAAATGGAATTTGATCTGTCATGTACTGTTGTTTTTGGCTGATTTGCTAAGTTGATTAGATCCTTCTATAAACCCAATACTTTTTGGATCGAGGTAAATGCTGGTAACAAGTTCTAGCAATTATTTTCTCAGAGAGAGTTTGCCACGGTCTTTTTAAGAAGCAAAAGACTGCTCCCAACATACAGACTCATTCTTCGAGGACAGGTTTATACACAAATTCGTAGAATAACCCACTAAAGCACCATACACAAAAGGAAACAATAAGTATACGTTTTCTTATTGATAGGTACTGCTTGAAAGCTGCTTTAGTTCTTTTGTGCTACAATAGAGTAAATCAATATTGAGATGAGGAAATCAACATGGTACCAACATGTAGAAATATGTTCCCCTTCACTTTTAATTTTAAAAAGTAATGATTAAAATGATAACAAAGTATCTTTTTTCTTCCATTCATTCAGCTACAAAACAAAGCAACAGCCATAATAATATTCAATATTTGTTAGGATGGGGTAAAATCCATATATTACCATTGGCATTACAAAAATCTACTAGAAATTGATTTAGCAATATCTATCAATAGATTTTTAAATATTCATATCTTTTGGCCCAGTAGAATCTTTTGGGCATGTTTGTACTAAGGAAATAATCAAAAGATTTTAAAATGTCATGAAAGTTTGCAATCTGTTATAGGAAAATTATTTGTAATAATGAAAAATTGGTCAAAGCCTTAAAATCCAACAATAGAGAATAGTTAGATTATGATAATACACTCAATAGGAAACTAGGAAGCCATTAAAATCCAACAATAGAGAATAGTTAGATTATGATAATACACTCAATAGGAAACTAGGAAGCCATTACCAATAATAATTATGAAAAAACCTTTTTGTAATGGAAAAATCTTCAGTAAGTCATTAGTGTGCCAGCAGAAAAATGTTGAGACTCATTTGTCTAGTTTATAATCACATGAAAAATTCTTCAGTATATAAAAAATCATGTATACAAAGAAATACACTGAAATTATTCTTATGACAGAAAGATGGGAGGAGATTTTATAATTAATCAAGATAGTAACCCAATGCCTCATCTTTTAACCTTTAAGTGCTATATAAATTAATTTTCCGTTGGACTACTGCAAAGAGCTTTATCACTAATCGTGACCAGCAGAAACAGAACTATAATCTTGTTGGGAGTGTAACAAGAATATAAATGTGAAAAGCCTCTCTCTAAAAATAAGCATCTTAGGGATATATCCAACCTTTAATTCTTCCTTTAACAAAACTGGAAAGAGACCACAGAGAAGAAAAGGAGCTTTTCCAGAAGGACATTTTTTGAAGTATCAAAGAGATACTAACAGATAAACCCCCTTCCTCTTCTCTAGGATACCCAGCTCACTAAATTCTGAGCTCTGGAAAGAAAAAGTACTGATGTGGCTATTTGCAAATGAAAGAGGGAAAGAGAGAGGAGATGCTGCCATAGTGAAACACTCCAGCCTGCTGACCCCAGAGATTTCAGAGGTGGATTAGATCACTGTTTCTTTGGCCAGTAGAGTGCAAGGCAGATTGCTTGGTTAAGTACAGACCTTCCATGTCTTGCTATTTATACTGGACTCTTACAGAATCTTTAGGATTTTTGTACTGCTTGGTTGATTCCTTTACTGTTTTTCCTCTCCAACTTATTATGGAAGATTATATACTATTCCCAGTTTGTCTGGGGTCCCCATTGATAGTAGCAGGAAAAGCTGATTATTGGAACACTTTTGATTATTTAAGTCTCCAAAGCTCCTAGTCATTGCAGACTGTGGGCCAGGAGTTAATATAAGGATATGATTCTGTCAGTTTTCACACATGCCTATGCCACTGAACACCCAAAACTACAGGGTATATTAGTCAGCAATTCTTATGCTAAAAACTGAGTAACAAACAACCCTAAAACTCAGTGGCTTATAAAAACAAGCATTTATTTTCCTTGTTTTTGTGGGTCCATAGGTGAACTAGGTCTGCTCTGTTTCTGTTGCAGGTCAGTTAGGCTTTTTTTAAAGCTTCTGGTTAGGATC
This sequence comes from Smutsia gigantea, assembly GCA_032199065.1. Lineage (NCBI taxonomy): Eukaryota > Metazoa > Chordata > Mammalia > Pholidota > Manidae > Smutsia > Smutsia gigantea. The sequence goes on along the minus strand of JAVSCE010021588.1, from coordinate 11,476 downwards.
AGGTGTGCTCCATGTGTCCTCACAATCTCATCATCTACCTGAGGTATATTCTTTTCCTGGTGGATCACCAAACACAAGAGACCAAGTCAAACTACTTATTTAAAGCCTGTACCCCATTTCCTATTATTCAGTTGGCCAACACAAGTCACACACATGACTATACCCCACATCAACAAGATAGGGAAATAATGTACAGCAGAAAAGAAACCATCAACAAAACAAAAAAAGGCACCCTACAGTATGGGAGGATATATTCACAAATGATGTATCCAAAAGGGGTTAACATCCAAAATATATAAAGAACTCATGACTCAATACCCCAAATTCAAATAACCCAATTAAAAATGGGCAGAGGACCAGAATAGACATTTATCCAAAGAACACATACAGATGGTGAGCAGGCACATGAAAAGGTGCTCCACATTGCTAATCATCAGGGAAATGCAAATCAAAACCACAGTGAGGTATCACCTCACACCAGTCAGAATGGCCATATCCAAAAGACAAGAAATAGCAAGGATATGGAGAAGAGGGAACCCTCCTGCACTGTTGGTGGGAATGTAAATTGGTGCAGCCACTATGGAAAGCAGTATGGAGGTTCCTCAAAAAGCTAAAAATAGAAATACCATACAACCCACTAGTTCCACTTCTAGGAGTATGCCTGAAGAAAACAAAATCTCTGATTTGAAAAGATATATGCATCTCTATGTTTATTGCCACATTATTTATAACAGCCAAGTATGGAAGCAACCAAAGTGTCTATCAATAGATGAATGGATAAAGCAGAAGTGGTACATATATACAATGGAATATTATTCAGCCATTGAAAAAGAAAGAAATTTTACCATTTGTGATGACATGGATGGACCTGGAAGGTATTATGATCAGTGAAATAAGCCAGGTAGGGAAAGATGAACACCATATGATTTCACTTACATGTGGACAGTAAAAACAAAATAAAATGAACAAAACAGCAATAGATTCATACACACTGAGACATAACTTGTGGTTACCATGGGGAGAGACTCGGGTCAGTGGGAGAAATGGGTGAAGGTGATAAAGAGGCACAAAATCTCAATATAAATTAGTCACAGGGATGAAAGTACAACATAGAGAATATAGTTAATAGTTCTGTGACATCTTTCTATGTTGACAGTTTACACTAGTTGGGGTGAGGATTTAATTAACGTGCGTATGTTGTATACTTGAAACCAATACTGTATATGAACTATACTTCAATAAAAAATACATTTTTTAAAAAGTTCACATGGCAGAGGGAGGAGGTGAAGAATTGAGAACAATTATCTAATTTACCATAGGGAATAATGTATAAAAAGATTAATTCAAAGAATTCAGATGGAATACCTACTGACTTGCAGAATAAGTAGCTGTATTTTTGTGTGGAAAAAAAATCCCATTTTTCCAATTAGACTAATGAAAACTTTATAAAATAGCTTAGTTACCATGTATTTCTTTTGAAGAACATACAACATATCACTATATTTTAGTGACAATTCCTGGCATGACTATGTTGGGGTGTCTAGCCAAGAATGAATTGTTCAATTGTAGGTGAGTTTCTGATTTTGTTTTTAGGAGTTTGTAACCGGTGAGTAAAATGTGCCCTGAAAGGAAATCACTTGGTAAGAACCACTATTTGGTAAGAAAAGGTGACTCAAGAAAAGAAGTTCCTTGTGGTTTTAAACTTAACTATGTTACAGATCTCTACAAAAATAAGTCTTTTAAAAAACTGATTTAAGGCAAAAATTTTAAACTATCGGTTTCAGTTTTAATTTTTCAAGATGAGAACAGTTCTCAGGGAAATTTCATATTTGCTTTAATGTAAAAAGTAAAGGCAAGAGTAAATAAAATCTGTGTTTAAGCTAGCTAGGGTTTTTACACTGGAACAACTTTAAACTCTAGGGAAGAAGAGCTGATAGCTCAGAGAGAAAGCAAGTAATAGATCTGAAGAAAATTGGCTAAGAAATTGTTTTTTGTTTGTTTTTTAAGTTAGTAGGGGCATTTTAACATCCATATTAAAGATATCTCTGACAGAGAGGTTACATTTTCTAAATAAAGTCACACAAGTACTTAGTGCCTATGATATAATTAATTGTGAAGCTCTTGAAAGTATCTAAACTCTGACCTCTGAAAACCATATAATGCCCTAAGAATGCTCAAAAGAAAATGTACTTCAAGTAATTTATCCTTACTAAAATGATTTAACTATGGTACAACAAAGTTCATTTTCTCAGTTAAATGTAAAATCTACATTTAAAATTGATGAATTGTTTAGCTAGAAAGTTATATTCCACTGATCAGTAGAAGATGAAAAAACACCTATTTGTTTCTGCCTCATGGAAATGGTGGAAGTTTTAAAAATATAAAGTTCAGTTAAAAAAAATTAATATGCACCATTATAAATTAACTTGAAACTTCCCAGTGTTTTGATATCTCAAAATTGTGTGTTTCCTATCAGGCCTTTTTATGCATAGTTGTTTTCCTACATTTTATTATGAAAATTACTAAATATACTGAAAAATTGAAATATTTGCACAGTGGATTCATATATACTTACCGCCTAGATTATACAATTAGCGATTAATTTGCCTTATCACTTATTTATCCAACCATCTACTCATCCCTCCATCCATCAATCCATTTATATTTTGATGTATTTCAAAGTAAGTTATATACATCAGTTTAGTTAGAGTATAATATTTATTTTTTAAGGTAAGATTTACATATAGTCTTTACATACAGTCATGTCATTCAATGAGTTATGACAAATGCTTATACCTGGGTAACCCAAACCCCTATCAAAATACAGAATAATTCCATCTTCCCCTAAAGCTCATTCTTTAAAGTTCCTCCCATACAATCCTCACATCCCATCTCTCAAAGGCACTCACTCTTATGGTTTTCAGCATAGCTTAGTTTAGTAGCAGTGTATGAGTTTCAATTGTTGTTCATGCACATTGACATTTGATGTTGTCAGTCTTTTTATTTTAGCCACTGTGATGCATTTAAAGCAATATCTCATTGACTAACAATTCTGAGCACTTTCATGCATAAGTTTATATCATTCCTATATCTCCCTTTGTGAAATCTCAGTTTAAATCTTCTGCCCATTTTCAGTTGGGTTGTTCGCCTTTTTAATATTGAGCTGTAGGACTTTACATATTTATGATAACAGTCTTTTGTCAGATATATGATCTGTAAATCTTTTCTCCCAGTCTGCGTCTTGCCTATTCATTTTCTTAGCAGTGGCTTCTGATGCACAGTATCAGTTCACCAAGTTATATAGATCTTTCAGATGTTGACACATTTCCTTATACAAAATTTTAAAATCACATTTGTTAATATCACTACTAATCTTGTCAGAAAAGCTGTCTAGCTTATAGTGGCAGATAAAAGAGTTTCAAAATTCTAATTTTTGCTTGAAAGCTTGAATTTTATATTTATACTGTCAGCTTTTCCTCTTGAAATGACAAGCTCATTTACTTTCTTTTCAAGAAAATGTCTCCTATTACCCAGCTCTGAACAACCATAGTTTGTTTATCAGTCATTCTTTTTATTTATTTATTATTTTGGTATCATTAATGTACAATCGCTTGAACAACATTATGGTTACTAGACCCCCTATTATCAAGTCCCCCCCACATACCCCATTACAGTCACTGTCCATCAGTGTAGTAAGATGCTATAGAATCATTACTTGTCTTCTCTGTGAATACTGCCTTTCCCATGTCCCCCCCCCACTACATTATGTGTGCTAATTGTAATGCCCCTTTTCCGCCCCTTATCCCTCCCTTCCAACCAATCCTCCCCAGTCCCTTTCCCTTTGGTAACTGTTAGTCCATTCTTCGGTTCTGTGAGTCAGCTGCTGTTTTATCAGTCATTCTTTCAAGTAAAAATTGTGCTCTGTAAAAAAATTGGCCAACAGCTCATAACTCAAATAATCATTTATTGTTTTTTCTTGAGAAAACCATCATACTTCAGTATAGAGAAGTGCTTTATGTGTACTTTCAGTTACATCATACAGAATAGTAAAAAGATGAATACTAAATGACCCATTAAAAATGAGAAGATCTGAACAGAAACACCTCACCAAAGAAGGCATACAGATGGCAAATAAGGATATGAAAATATGTTCAACATCATATGGCATTAGGAAAATGCAAATTAAAACAATGAGATATCACTACAAACCTATTAGAATAGCTAACCTCCAGAAATGCTAACGCTGCCAAATATTGGCAAGGATATGAAGCAACAGGAACTCTAATTCATTGCATGTAGTAATGCAAAATGCAACAACCACTTTGGAAGACAGTTTGGCATTTTGTTACAGATTTAACATAGTCTTACCCTATAACCTAGCAATTGCACTCCTAGTTATTTATGCAAATAAGGTGAAAACTTGTATCTGTGCAAAAACCTGCACATGAGTTTTTATAGCAGCTTTATTTATAATGGTCCAAATTTAGATGCAACCTAGATGTCCTTCAGTGGGTTAAGGGATAAACAAACTGTGTTATACCTATATGATGGATATTCAGTGATAAAAATAAATGATCAAGCATGAAAAGACACAGAAGAACATTAAATACATATTGATAAGTGAGAGAAGTCAATCTGAAAAGTCTACATTCTGTATGATTCCAACTAAATGATGTTCTGGAAGAGGCAAAACTTTGGAGATAATGAAAAAGATCAGTAGTTTTCAGGGGTTGAGGGAGAGAGGGGGAAAGGGTGAATAGGTGGATGGAGCATAGGGGAGTTTTAGGCAATGGAGCTATTTTATATGATACCATAATGGTGACTATATGACATTATACAAAACCCATAGAACTTTACAACACAGTGAGTCCTAATGTGAACTATGGACTTTAGTTACCAATAATGTGTCAATATTGGCGTATCTATTGAAACAACTGTATCACACTAGTGCAAGATGCTAATAATAGAAGAAACTGAGTAGGGAAAAGAGACTGTAGTATCTCCTCAATTTTCCTGTAAAAGAAATAAAGTCTATTAATTTAAGAAAAAATACATACCCAAGGTTCATGATTTAATAAAATTAATTACATTTACTGATTCATCAAGATATTCTTAATTAAAACTGCTTTAAAAAAGACCCTGTTATTTCTGGTAGTGTAGTAGACAATGCCTGCTACTATGGGTCAGTGCCACTGCCTCGCCTCGTGGTAAGATGCCAGCAGCTGGTGCTCTGTGTGAGGCCTGTTATTACTTTTGCCCCATTAGTGTAAATATCAACCAGTGAAAACAGTGAATATTATCTTCATATTTTTTTGAAAATAATTTTGAACTTGCAAGGCTCCACAAAGGATCTCAGAGATCCCAAGAGGATCATGGCTCACCTTCTGAGGACTATTGGACTATAATGTTCCTACGTGTCATTTTCTTCATATTTATCCTGCTTGGAATTTGTTGGGATTCTTGAATCTGTAGGGTTGCATTTTCATTAAATATGGGAAATTTTCCCATATTTTATTGAACCTATTTTTTTGTACTCCACTTTCTTTTCTTTTGGTGAGACTTGATTTGGTAAATGTTAAAATGTTTGACATGGTCCCACAGGTCCCAAATATTCCATTTTATTCTTTTCCCCAATCTTTTTTTTTCTCTTCTGCAACTTGGATAATCTCTACTTACCTATCTTCAAGTTCATTGACTCTCATCTATCATCTTCAATATGCTTTTAAGCCTATTCAGGGGATATTAATTTTTTCCCACATAGTGTATTTTTACTTCTAGAACACTTGAATGGAATACTAAAATAGAAAATAGTATTCTAGTAAGGAATATTTTACTTGCAGAATACAAAGTTTGGTTCTTTTTTATAGTTTTTATTGCTTTATTGAAATACCCTATCCACTTACTCATTATGAGCATATTTTCCATCACACCTTGAATATTATTATGATGGCTGCTTTAAACCATACTGTGTTTATTCCTACTGATAAGTCATCTTGGGACAGTCTCAAATAATTACTTTTTTTTCATGGGGATGGGTTACATTTTTGTATTTCCTTTTATGTCTAGGATTTTGGAACTTACCCTAGATATTATAAGTAATACACTGAAAAGACTTAAATTGTTATATGCATTTGAAGAGCTCTCATTTTTCTTTTTTACTTTTAGCTTGACTAAACTCAAACTCCAGACTGTCTTTCCTGTACTGGGCAACAGCATAACTCTGAGTACTTTAGCTTAGCTTAGTTGGTGTGCATGTGTGATTTAGAGGTGACACAGAGATTTGGACAAAGTGTATATGGTCTTTACCGGGATTTATCCCCTCTCTTTCCACATGTTATGTTTGCCCCAAACCATCCCATCTAACTCTAAACCGGTAAGACTGCAGATTTTAAACTGGAGTGTTGGCTGTCCGTTTGGCGGCGGCTGAGGCTTGCCCTCAGGCAAAGAGCTGTAAAACCAGGAAGCTCTCCCAATGGTATTGTCTGTATCCACCTGACGACCCCCCTTCATTTGCACCTGTCTTTGCTTATTCTGTAGTGCTTTCCATTATTGCCATTTCTGTGCTTAATTGATTTTTTTCTATTTTATCACTTTGATTGCTTTCTCACTTCTTTTTCTGTATAATTCCTAATTTTTTCCTTAGCGGTTATCCTAGGGAGTACAGTTAACATATTAACTTTACAGCAATGAAGTTCAAATAAATACCAGCTTAGTTTAAATAACATACACAAACCGTGCTCCTTAACTGCTTCATCCCTTTCCACTTAATGTTGTTGTCACAATACATCTTTATATATAGAGTGTTCTTTAATACAGAATTGTAATTATTATTTTATGCATTTGTCATATAAACCATGTAGAAAAATGAGGAGATACAAACTAAATATGCAATACTCCTGGCCTTTACATTTACCTATGTAGCTACCTTCACCATTGTTCTTTATTTCTTTGTATGGCTTCAAGTTGCTGTCTCCTGTCCTTTCATCACATCCTGGAGAAGTCTCTTTACTGTTTCTTACAGGGCAGGTGTACTAGTCACAAATTCCCTCAGTTTTTTTTTTAATCGTGATATGTCTTAATTTCTCCTCCTTTTTATAAAAATAGATTTTATTTTTTTATAGCAGTTTTAGGTTAACAGAAAAATTGAGCAGAAAGTACAAAGATTTCCCTTATGTCCCTTACCCCACATACACAGGCACAGCCACCCCATTATCAACACTCCGCATCAGAGAAGTATATTTGTTTTAATCAGTGAACGAATATTGATGCATCACTATCACCCAAAGCCTGTAGCTTTCCTTGGGGATTATTCTTCTGTCATATGTTCAGTATATTTGGACAGAAATAAAATAACATGTATCCACCGTTATACTATCATGCAGATTAATTTCACTGCCATAAAAATCCTCTGTGCTCCTCAAGTTCATCCCTCCCTGGTCCATCCCCTGGCAACCATTGGTCCTTTTACTGTCTCCATCGTTTTGCCTTTTCCATAATGTCGTGTGTTTGGACTCTCTATGTAGCCTTTTCCGATTGGCTTTTTTCACTTAGTAATATACACTTAAGGTTCTTCCATGTTTTTTCAAGGCTTGAAAGCTCATTTCTTTTTATCACTGAGTAATATCCGATTGTAAGGATGTACCCCAGTTTGTTTCTTCATTCATCTGCTGAAGACAATGCTTCCAAGTTTTGGCACTTGTGAAAAAAGATGCTATAAACATCTGTGTACAGGTTTGTGTGTACACATGTTTTAACTCATTTAGGTAATACTGAGGATCATGATTGCTAGGTTGTATGTTAAAGAATGTTTAATTTTGTAAAAACAAACAAACAAACACAAATTGTCTTCTAAAATAGCTGTTGCCTTTTGTATTCCCACTGGCAGTAAATGAGAGTTCCTACTGCTCCACATCCTTGCCAACCCTGGCTATTGGTAGTGTTTTGGATTTTGGCCATTGCAATAGATGTGTAGCAGCATCTTGTTTTGATTTGCAGTTCCCTACTGAATCAATGTGTCTTTGGATTTAAAGTGGTTTTCTTATGTACAGCATATTGCTGGCTATTGTTTTTTGGTCCACTTTTACAATTTTTATCTTTTAATAGGTGCATTTAGATTATTTATGTTTTATAAAGTGATTATTGATATGGTTAATGAGTATCTACAATGTTTGTTACTGTTTTTTATTCATGCTCTTGTTCTTTGTTCCTATTTTTGTCTTCCACTTTTTTCTGGTAATTTGGTTTTAATAGAACATTTTAAAAGATTTAATTTTCTCCTACTTCTTAGCATATAAGTTTCACTTTTTTTTTACAGATTCCCCTAGAGTTTGCAATCTACATATACAACTAATCCAAGTACACTTTCAAATAACATGTATAGTACAAGGACTTTAGAATAAAATAATCCTAATTTCCCCCTCCCATCTAATGTATGATTACTATTAATCATTTTACTTATATATAAATATGCATAAAGACATATATTATATGTTATTTACTTTATAGATGGATACATATATTCAAATACATTGTTGCTGTTATTATGAACAAATTGTTAGATCAATTAAGAGTAAAAAATAAAACTTTCTGTTTTATCTTTGCTCCTTCTCCAATGCTCTTCTTTTCTTTAAATTGATCTAAGTTTCTGACCTATATCACTTTTCTTCCCTCTGAAGAAATTTTTTTTAACAGTTCTTGCAAGACAGATCTACTGGTGACAAATTCCCTCAGTTTTTGTTTGAGAAAACTTTCATTTCTCCTTCACTTTTGATGGATAATTTTATAGGGTACCAAGTTCTTTGATGGTGTCTTTTTTCCTCTCAACACTTTAAATATTTTTTTCTACTCTCTTCTTCCTTCAGGGTTTCTTTGGAGAAGTCAGATGTAATTCTGATCTTTGCTCCTAATTACATAGGGTTTTCTTCTTCTAGCTTCTTTCAAGATTTTTTCTTTATCTTTGATTTTCCCCAGTTTGAATATTACATGCCTGTCTCATTTTCTGGGCAGCAGTTTGCCCTATGACCTCACTTCTCTGAGACCTCAAAGAAGTGTTGTTGATTTTTTTGTTTGTTCAGCTTTTTACTTGTTGTTAGGACAGAGTAATGACTTCCAAGCTTTTTACAGGCTAGACTAGAAGCTGGAAGTTTATCTTTCATTTTCAAAGAATAGTTTTGCTAAATATAGAATTCTTTGTTGACCATTTTTTTCTCTCAGTCCTTTAATTATGTCATGCGGCTGCCTCATGGCTCCATGGTTTGTGAATGGAAATCAGATATTGATCTTATTATGGATCCCTTGTATGATTTGCTTCTCTCTAGCTGCTTTCAACATTCTTACTTTATATTTGGCTTTGTATATATATATAATTTATCTATATCTTACTTTATATTTGACAACTTGATTCTAATGTGTTTCTGGATGGATCTCTTTTAGTTAATCCTGGTTGGATTAATTGAGCTCCTTGGATGTGTAGATTCATGTCTTCCACAAATTGGGATGAAGAAGCCATTATATTTTTAAACACTCTTCCTGTGGTTTCCTCTCACTCCAGGGCTCCTATTATATGTGTATTAGTATGCTTGATGGTGTCCCATAGGCCCCTTAGACACTGTTCATTTTTATTTGTTCTTTTCTCTTTCATCTCCTCAGACTGGATAATTTCAAATGACCTTTTCAAATTCACTAATTATTTCTTCTTCCAATTCAAGTCATCTCTTGAACCCCTCCAGTGAATTTTTCATTCCAACTGTTATAATTTTAACTCCAGAATTGCTATTTTTATTTCTGCCATGGCTTGAAAGTTTGTTTCCCCCACAACTCACATGTTAAGTCTAATCCCTAATGTGATGGTATTTAGAGATGGGTTCTTTAGGTAGGTAATTAGGTCATGGGGGTGGAAGCCCATGAATGGGATTAGTGCCCTTTTTAGAAGAGGCCAGACAGCTCACTTTCTTTCCTCCATGTTGAGGATACGATGAGACATTGGCAGTCTGCTTTCTGGAAAAGGTTTCTCACCAGAACCTGACCATGCTGGTTCACTGTTCTCAGACTTCCAACCTCCAGAACTGTGAGAAACAAGTTTCTGGTGTTTATAAGACACTCAGTCTATTGTACTTGATTACAGCAGCCCAAATTGACTAAGAGAGTTCCTTTTTATAGTTTCTGTATCTTTATTGATAGTCTCTATTTGGTGAGAAATCATTCTCTGGTTTCCTTTAGCTCTTTGAGCATATCAAGATGTTGATTTAAAGTCTGTTTAGTTACTAATAACCGGGCTTCTTCATGTACAGTTTCTCTTAATTTCTTTATTTCCTTGAATGAGCCCTACTTATGTGTTTCTTGCATGCCTCATAATTTTTTGTTAACACTGGATGTTTTGATTATTGTAATAATGACTGTAGAAATATGTTTCTATCCCTTTACTGGGGTTAGTTGTTGTTCCTATTGTGGATTGTTGTTTGCTTGTTAAGTGATTTTTCTAAACTATTTTTCTACCATGTGTATTCTTTCTCATGTGTGGCCACTGAAGTCTGTGTATGCTTAGTTAGTTGTAGGCCATATTTTGACAGAGTTATCTTAAGTGCCTGGAAACCAAAAGAGGAAAAAGAACTCTTCTTCCAGTCTTTTAAGGTTGGTTTCATGTTGGGGAGCTCCTTCAGTGCCTTGCCAGGCTATTTACAGCACTGCCTTAGCCTTTACTTTTCACTTGCACAGAATCTGTAGACCAGCTAGAAGTGAAAGCTTGGGTCTTCTTGGGCCTTTCTGAACGCATGTCTTCTTGATTCCCCAGTAAACATGGGAACTTTTAAAATCCCCATTCTTCCATTTATCTCTTTTCCTAGTCCCTTTCTTTTCATGGATCTTTGTCTATTCCTTGTCCCAAATGTTGTCCATTGCTCCAGGCAGCTGTGTCTAATACCTTTGCCTTTAAATGCTTTCAGCAAAAGCTGCCTGGGACGTAGCCCCAGCCCTGGGAATTCTCTGAGGAAGATGAAACAAAAGGAAACCTTTGTGGAGGTCCTTGAGGGAGCTGCCAGGAAGGTCAAGACCCATAACCACAATACCGTGAGAATAAAGTTTGTATTGCTCCCTCTGGCATTAGCAACCTGTACCAGGACTACAGGCTGCCATCCCCTTGGATACTTTTTTCATTATTTTTTTACTTTGTGGAAAGATTTTTTTTTACTAAGGTATAATTGACATACAATCTTATGAAGGTTTCATGTGAGCAATATTGTGGTTACTACATTCACCCATATTATCAAGTCCCCCCTCCACACCCTACTGAAGTTACCGTCCATCAGTAGCAAGATGCCACAGAGTCACTGCTTGTCTTCTCTGTGCTACACTGTCTTCCACATGACACCCCCCAACACACACACCATGTATGCCAATCATAATGCCCCTCAATCCCCTTTTTCCTCCCTTCCTACTCACCGTCTCTCACCCCTTCCCTTTGGTAACCTCTAGTCCCTTC
>JAVSCE010021587.1:0-37641 GCA_032199065.1 Smutsia gigantea | reverse complement strand
AGTGTCTGAAAGGAGGTCCTGAGCTCGCTGATCCTCATCAGGCTGGGGGTGCAGGTGCAAGCAGACGTGGGTTAGAAGGGACTTCACATCTTCTGGGAGAAATTCTCTGCCGCTGTCCCTTGGGTGCCCAGTGCTGACCAGTAGAGCAGGTAATTGGGACCCCATCAGAGCCCCCCTGTGAGGCTGCATGTTTCATAGCTTCCTTGTGCTGGTGCATGTGGCCAGTTAGCGGCAGGCCCCAAATTTGAATTGTCATGCTGCCTGATGACTTAGTCACCAGTTCATATGTTTTCCTTATTTATTTGATTCTGAATAACAAGTTGGGAGTTTTGCTTCAAGCGGGTGTCGTAAGTGGGGATGTGAGTGCCATGTTTCCTAAGCCACGCTGGGCCTTGTGGTCTGACAAACAGGAGTGGACTTAGAGGGACAATAGGTCAGAATTTTGCAATTGAGTGTCTGGGAAATGGTGGTGGGTGAATGATGAGAAGAGGGGTGACTCTTGCCCTGGCCTCTGGGTGGGGGAGCCTGGCTGACTCCTGCGCACCCGGCTGCCTGACTCAGTTAGTTAGTTTTGGAAGGCTGCTTTGTCAAACCCTGGCTCCAGCGCCTGGGACGCTTGGTTGGGCCTGGCTGTCATTACCCTCACTCAGGGCTCAGCGGGTGGCTATGTCAGCCATCCGCCCTGGCTGTCCTGACACTACTCTGCCTTCCCAGCCTCCCTCCCACAGGCCCTGACACACACAATGGGGGCTCAGTAAATATTGGTCGATGAGCAGCAGGCAGCTGGTTCTAATTTTGTTCCCTGCTTCTGGGCCACCAGCAATTCTTTTTTTTTTTTTCTCATCTTGTCCCTGCCAACAACATGAAGTTCCCTGGGGAGAGTACAGGAGCCGCTGCCCCTGGGTACCCCTGCCCCTGGCAGCTCTCCTGCACTGTCTGCAGACATCTCCCACCCTGGGTGGCCTTTGGCTGAGGCAAAGCTTGAGGCTGAGGTCCTGAGAGGGAGCTAGAAGGAAGAACACATCCTTTGAGGGTAGGTAGTTGGGAGGGCTGAAGTAGGCAGGAGAATGGTCGATTGAGTCCTGGGCCCCTGGGGCAAGGCTGCATGCTGGCTTTCATGCTACAATATTTGTACTGAACTTGGGAGGGGATTTCGCCTTGACCAGAGGAAAGTGGCCATCGGGACCATGTTCATTCAGTGGGCGGAGAGGGCCACAAGCTGGGTAGTTTTTCTCAAAATTCTTTGAACTTCAGAGAGCCTGCAGGGTGGTATTTACCAGAGAACCAAGTTGTGGGGCCACTGGTTTTCTAACTGGGTCTGTTGGGACATAGGCACACGATGGTATCTTTATTAGTTTGACCTGAATACTAGGAATATACTAATAATTTATAGAACACTTGGCAGGTTTTGCAGTCAAATGTATTAATTACTGCTTTTACAGGTTCTAAGTTTTGTGGCATGGTTAGAAAGTTCTCCCTAACTCCCTGATTAAAAATAATCACCTGTTTTTTTACAGTGCTGCACCCCCACACACTGGGGACACATCAGTGAGTTGAAATGAAAAGACTCCACATCTCACCACTCAAAAATAGTCATCACTAATATTAGGTGCACATTATTTCAGATACTCACCCAGGCATGCTCACTGACAAAAGGATATAAAAATGTAACTGAAGAAACAGAAACTGTAGTAAAATTAAAGGAATTATCAAGTTTTAAAGAAATGTTATTCACAAGATTTTTTTTCCTAAAAGATCCCAGTAAGGTTTTTTAAAAAAGCTTTATGAGTCGTATCTATAATTGTTTCCATTTTAATATTTATTGATTCTTTGCTATGAAAAATGAGGACAGTAGCATTTTCACATTTCTCATATTTCTGCCCATCTCTTGAGTGTGTTAATTATATTTTTGATTTTTCTGTTTTTATAACATTTAGATTCATCATCCTCATAATTCTTTATTGTCCTTTCTTGTTAAAAGGGTTTTGATGTTTATCAATCCTCCTACCATGGTTTCTGCATTCCTGAGCTTTATTTTATTTTATTTACTTACTTTAAAAAAAGAAGAAGTCCCCATTAGCAGCAGCTCCTAGTGAGCTGTTCAGGAATACTTTTTTTTTCTTTAATTGAGGTACATACAATAAAATGCACAAATTTTATTTAGTATATATATAGCTTGATGAATTTTGACATGTGTATATATTCACATAACTACCACTCAGATCAAGATATCAGACATTCTCAAGAATGGACTAACAGTTACCAAAGGGAAAGGGACTAGGGAGGATGGGTGGGAAGGGAGGGATAAGGGGGAAAAATGGGCATTATGATTAGCATGCATAATGTAGGGGGAGGGGCATGGGGAAGGCCGTACAACACAGAGGAGACAAATAGTGATTTGATAGCATCTTTCTATGCTGATGGACAGTGACTGTAATGGGTATGTGGTGGGGACTTGATAATGGGGGGGAGTCTAGTAACCATAATGTTGCTCATGTAATCGTACATTAATGATACCAAAATAAAAAAAATAAGATACCAAACATTCTCACTAATATTTTCCCTTCACCTATTTCACCCATCCTCCCACCTCCCTACCCTATGACAACTACCAGTCTGTTCTCTGTGTCTGTGAGTCATTGCTGTCTTGTTTGCTCATTTTTGTTTTTCATTCCACATATAAGTGAAATCATGCAGTATTTATCTTTTTCTGCATGGCTTATTTCACTTAGCATAATACCCTCTAGGTCCATCCATGTTGCTGCGAATAGCATGACTTCCTTCTTTTTAAGACTGAGTAATATTCCATTGTGTATATGTACCACATCTCTATCCATTCACCTATTGATGGACACTTAAGTTGCTTCCATATTTTGGCTATTGTAAATATTGCTGCAGTAAACATAGGAGTACAGATATCTTTTTGAATTAATGATACTGCTTTCTTCAGGTAAATTCCCAGAAGTGGAATTACTGGATCATAATGGTATTTGTATTTTTAGTTTTTTGAGGAACCTCCACGCTGCTTTCTGTAGTGGCTGCACCAATTTCCATTCCACCAACAGTGTAGGAGGGTTCCCTTTTCTCCACATCCTTGCCAATGGTTGTTTCTTGTGTTTCAGATGTTGGCCATTCTGAGTGGGATGAAGTGATACCATATTGTGGTTTTGATTTGCATTTCCCTGATTAGCGATGTGGAACATCATTTTGTGTGTTGGGCATCTGGATACTTATTTGGAAAAGTGGATCCTCTGCCCATTTTTTAGTTGGATTACTTGTTTTTTTTGGTGGTGAGTTGCATAAGTTTTTTATATATTTTGGATATTGGCCCCTAATTGGATGTATCATTTGCACATATATTCTCCTATTCAGTAGGTTGCCTTTTCATTTTGATGATATTTTCTTTTGCTGTGCAGAATCTTTTTACTTTGACGTAGTCCCACTTGTTTAATTTTGCTTTTATTTCCCTTACCTGAAGAGACATATCCAGAAAAAGATTACTAATGTTGATGTTCAAGAGTTGACTGCCTGTGTTTTCTTTGAGAAGTTTTATGATTTCAGGTCTTATGTTTAGGTCTTTAATCCATTTTGTATTTGTTTTTGTCTGTAGTGTTGTAAGACAGTGATCCAGTTTCATTGTTTTGCATGTAGCTGTACAGTGTTCCCAACACCAGTATTGAAGAGACTGTCTTTTCCCCATTGTATACTCTTGCCTCCTTTGTCATAATAGTAATTGACCACATAAGCATGGGTTTTTCTGGGCTCTGTTCTGTTCCACTGATCTATGGGTCTATTTTTATGCCAGTACCATAGTGTTTGATTGCTCTAGCTTTGTAGTGTAGTTTGAATTGAAGCATGGTACTGCCAGCTTTCTCAAATTGCTTTGGCTATTCAGTCTTTTGTGGTTCCATACAAATTTTAGGATTAAAATTTTAGGGTTATTTGCTCTAGTTCTGTGAAAAATGCTGTTGGTGTTTTGATAGGGATTGCACATTCCTGAGCTTTTTATTTCTCTATTAATTAACTGCATCTCATTATCATGTCTTTTTTTTCTCCCCCTAGGAAGGGGACTGTGTGTGATCTGACTTCTTTTGTGCTAAGAGTTTCTGCCTGTTGTCTTTACCATATTTGTATAGCTTCATGGCTAGGAATAATATTCCCAGCATATTTTGTTTCTCTTAGAAATAATAAGTAAATGTTGTTGAATTTTCTTACTATGGGGAAGATGAGGGCAGGCTGAATTTTCTACCACTTAAAAGTAGTTTCAGTATGTTTCACAATCTTTGCAATAAAATATTTTTTGGGGAAAAAAGTTTCTTCTGGATGCCTGAAAAGTCTTTTAAGTTCAGTATCTTAACTAGGCAGTGCCTCAGTGCTGAGCATTCTGTACCAGATTTTTGTGGAGTACAGTGTATTATTTCAATTTTCAGGTTCTGTTTTTCCTGTTCTTTCAGGGGAATCTTATGTGTTTATCTTTGAACATACCTTTTCTTCCAGTCTTAGGTTCTGTACTTCAGAAACAACAATTATCCCTATGTTGGTATCTTTGTCTTTTTATATATGCTTTAATTAGTCTTTTCCACCTGTAGTCACTCAACCCGCTTTTGTCAGTATTTCTGTTTTAAATGACTGGCAGAATTTTGTTCTCTGTTGAGTATAATTTATTTATTAGTTCTTCAGTGATGTTTTGTTCTTTTTTCATTAAGCTGCACCTCCTTTTGATACAGCATTTTGTCGTATCATCTCCCCTTGAGCCCTGATTTACTTGCAGTCATGTCCTGAGCTCCTGCGCGGTGGGGCGCCGTTGGGAGGGATTGCTTTCTTGGTAGGCATGGCTTACTTCCCACCGATGCCTGTGTCTTTTGCATGGTTTGCCTGCTGTTTCTCTTCGTCGTGTTCGTGCTTGTGGTCTTCGGCTCTGCTGGCTCTACAATAAGGCAGTGACATTCCTCCCATCACACTGAGGATGATTTGTCCCTGATCCCAGCAACAGTCATGCTGGGGGCTGGTGTTTCTGACCTGTTTTCTGTGGCCTGAGTGACAGCCCACTTACTGGGGAGGTGAGTTCCATTTCTGTTAGTTGGAGAGGAATACCCATTGCAGTTGGACAGTTTCCCCAATTCAGTATGTGGCTTTGGAGCCCTGAGTTTCTCTAGGCCATTGTTTTTGTCCCAGCTTCACCTGTTTCTCTGTTTTCTAGCCACTGTTCCCACTGCTTCTTAATTGCAGAGGAAAAAGGATTGGCAACAGTGTCCCTCTCTCTAGGTTCAGAAGTTAGCGAGGATTCTCCCAGTTCTGCTGTCATCATATACCTTTCTGGGGTACAAGGTAGGTGTAGTAAGTAGTAGGTAGGATGAGAAAGAAACACACCTTTCACCCATTTCCTTTGGCTTTTTGGTTGGCCTTGGAAACAGTTGTGCCTAAGCCAAGTTTGAGTCTGGAGCATTCGATCTTGTACTTCATGGCTCATTCCTCAACCCAGAGGAATCTGAAAGGGAGAATGGCAGCCACCTGGCCAGCTGGTGGTCTGGGAAGGTGTGGATGCTTGGAGGCCTAGCAGCCTCCAGCCCCTTGGGTCTCTGCTGCCCATTCTGCTCACATCACTGTCCAGCCTTGCACCCAGCATCACTATAAACCATTACTGTATCACCCCAGAATGAAGTAGATGTTTACTTGTCTCTCTGAGATGGGAGGTGGGCATAGAAAAAAATGCAGCATGGTAAATACAACAGTAAGTCTGTCCATAGGACAGAAGTGCTGCTTCTGGGTCAGGTGAAGGGATGAAAGGCAGTCATCTCCAGGATGGTGAGGAGATTCTGGAGTTCCACAGGGTCTGAGAGCAAGCATCTCTTGCTGATTTTCTCATGGGTCTTTTATTTCCCCCTGGAAAATGAAGCACTGTGAGGGTTGGGTCTGGCCCCGTGGAAGATACCTAAAACACTAAAATAATTGGCTTTGAATCCAAGCCTAGTGAACAAAGGGGTGGAGAGACTACAGCTTCTCTTCAGTGGGAGAACCTGGTCCTCTGAGCCCATAGTGCGCTCAAGCCTTTGTCTCCAGCTTGTTTTCATTCCCTGCCCTGCATGCTCTTACTACTCTGGGAAGGTGTCCTTGAGGGTAGTTGGTTCAGCTCCCCGAGAGGTCTGGGGGGGCCCACCTATATCCATGGTCTTAATAGAATGGCTTCCTCCTGCAACTGGGGCTACATGCCAAGGACCCCTGCCCACCTTTCACCATCCAGCTGCAACAAGAACTGAGAACTGTATGTGTTTTCTTCTTTCTTTTTTCCGATGAATTATAAACTGTTTTTTTTTAAAGAATAACTTGTAGTTAAGGCAAAAAAAAAAATCTCCATTGGAGCAGAAAGCTCCCCTTTTGTCTCTCACAAAAGGCCAGGGTCATTTGGCTTTGAAGTGTCTTTAGCCTCTCCAAGATCCCTGGGTCGGGACTTCTTCCTGCCTACGAGTTGCTTTTAGACTCCCCTGACACTCTGGGGGTGGCTTAGGTCTCCAATGTTGGGCCAGGCGACACTGGGGGGGTCTGCTGGTCAAATCTACCCACCCACTCCAGGCTGCCATGGTAGCCACGCTGAGGGGCCACTGGGTCAGCCAAGAGCAAATACTTTGTATGTGCTGACACTTTGAATTGAGTGCCCTCCAGGTAAAGCTGTTAAAATTACATGAGGTGTGTCACACTTGAGTGTGCATGCATGTGCACACGTGCTGTATGTTTTAAAGTTGCTGCAGATAAATTTGAGAAATGAAGCAAATGTTTGCTGAGGCGATCATATGACAGGAGCTCCATGGTACAGCCTCGCCTCTAGAGTATACCTGACGGGACTCCCTGACACAGGTCTTCAGCATATTTTATGCCTGGATTTGGGGTGCTCAGTGGGGCTGATAGAAATTGGGAATTATCTGCGTAGAGACACATAGGATTCTGTGGCTCTCAGGGAACCCAGGACATGTATTTTTATGTCTTGACACAGCAGGGCTCTGGTTAAGAGAGTACTGACTTTTGTGTCATTCAGACCTGGCTTCAGGGCACAAAAAAATTCACTTTTCTGGATTCACTACCCTAGTTGCTGGCTATGGATCATCTTTCCTAATCTGGAGTCCCAGTTTCCTCATCTGTTAGATGGGATAAGTATCCCAGCATTTCTTAAAGGAATCAGTAAATGTCAGGTGCTTTGCAAGGTTCATGCTGGTAACACAGCTTCTGTCCTCATCATCTCTTTGCCTCTCCTTTTCTAAATTCATGCTGCCTTTCTCCCCTCATGTGACAGCCCATGCATGTCTTAGACAGGTGATAGTGTCATCAGGGAGAGAACAACTTTCTTTGTACAGTGGCGGTTAGCCATATGGCATAAGAGCCCCCCTACCCAGCAGAGTTTACCTTTTGGTTCTTGGTGAAGAGTTGAGAATAGCCGCAAACCTTCTACTGAAAAGTGCTTTGTGTCCCCACGTTCTGTGCATGCCCTGTGTGTGGAGCCTGGGTATGTCTTGGAATGTCCCTGGGTATATTTGTGGTAGAGGACCTGGGCTACAGGCCTGAAGTAAAGTCAGCCACAGGGGTATTCTAACAGTTCAATTAGCAGCTTAATATCTGAACTGCAAGTCAGTCAAAATGGAGGAACCCTATAAGAACAGCCACATTTTATTGAGTGCTTTCTATAGGTCAGACACTTGGTGACTTACCATATCATTAAATCTTCACAGCAATCCAGTGAAGTGGGTACCAGTTTTATAGATGAGAAGATGGAGGTAGTAACTTGCACACAGCTGCTTACCCAGCGAGCAGTGGTATAGACACTGAAGCCAGGTGTTTCTGACAAGAATGGCTGTAGTAAGCAGCACCACTGCTCTGGGTGAGTCTGCACATTGACTGGTTAATTTGCCCATGATTATACTGGTGGTAAGTGCAGGGCCAGGAGACAAACAAGCCTGCGCTTACCCACTTGCTCTAGCTTCTCGCACAAGCAGAGGCCCAGAGGCAGAGTGATCCAGTGTGAGGCGTTGGGCTGGAGCCCCATGCCTGGGTCTGCGTTAAATAGCACAGGGCTCATTTCCCCCTCCTGATATTGTTTATTTCACTAATGAAATCATAACTATACTGGGGGAAATGATTAACAAAGGAAAATCATTGTCTACTACCATAGACTTTGATTTTTTTCTGTCTTCATAGTTACCTTGGTTGCATAGTTATTCTGCTTCTTAACATTAAACTCATGACTCTCATTTTTTTATAATTGCATATTAGTCCATGAAATTGATGCATTATAATTTATTTGATCATAACATGTTTCTGCTTATAGACTTTTTGGTTTTGGATTGCTTCTACTAGTGTAAATTCCGGAAGTAGAATTATCAACCCAAAGGATTTAAATATCTTTCATTACCATGTAAATTTTCAAGAGAGGCATAAGATTTTTATAGCTGCCAGCAGTATCTTATTTTGTTGTTTAACCTCACTAACGTTCGGTTTTATATCTTTTTCAAAAAATCTGTTCTATTTTAATAACTAGCAAAATAGCACCATCCATCTTTTAAATTTATATTCTTAACAAACCAGAGAGACTGTTTTTCATGTTTGTTCCCTAATTTAGATGATATAGAAGAAATGAACCTTGTCATGTTTGGTGGTTATATTTTCCCTAGTCTGTTTTTCCCCCTTCCTTTTAGAAGTAATTTGTTTGTTTGCTTTTAGTTAATTTTTTTATTTTGGAGAAATTCAAAGATAACAAAAGTAGACAGAACAGTATAATGAATCCCCATCTGCCTACTGCTCATTTTCAGCAGTTACTAACTCATTCCCAGTCTTGTCTCCTGTTAGTTTCAGGTGTGCAATGTAGGGGTCCAGCGTTTATATACATTACCATAAGTTTAGCTACCATCTGTCACTATATAAAGTTACTAAAATATTACTGACTTGATTCCCTAAACTGTACTTTATAAGGACTTTTTTAAACATAACCACAATTTTTTTTTTACTTTTTAAATTTAATGAAACCTGGTGAGCTAGTCCTTTTATTATTTTTCATTCCATGTTGTCAAAAGGATTTTTCTAGACAGCTGGGCAGAGGCATTACAGACAGGCTGGAACAGGGCTTTGTGCTGCTGGTTCCAGGTGGGAGGAGAGGCCCCTGGAGTATGGCTGATGGTCTGGTGCAGTTGCTGGCAGACAGAAGTGCACAGAGAGGGTGGGTTTCTTAAGCCTGACCCTCACCTGCTTTTTGCTCTCTCAGGCATGTTTGTCACCATGAAGCTGCTGCATCCAGCCGTCTGTAGCTGCTGCCTGCTGGCCCTGCTCAGCATATGGAGAGCTGCTCCTGAGGCTCACGCTGCATCGGCGGCCGCGCCAGGCATCAGCGCCGCCTCCTTCCTGCAGGACCTCATGCATCGCTATGGGGAGGGCGAAAGCCTTACCCTACAGCAGTTGAAGGCCCTGCTCAACCACCTAGATGTGGGTGTGGGCTGGGACAATGTCACCCAGCCCATGCAGGAACAGAGGAACCTCTCCACGGTAAAGCACTGTGTCTGCTTCTTGGAGTTCACAGCCTGGTCGGGCACAGGTTGCTGAGCAGCTTGGGGCAGTCAAACCTCCAAGGCAGCAGAGGCGCAGTTCTTCCCCTGTTGTCTGGAGACCCAGGCTGTGACTTCTGACCTCCTCCATGGGAGTTATGAAGCCCTTACCAAAGGGCAGCCATGCAGTAGGGGTTCTCAAGCCTTCCAGGCGCTCCCTCAGAGCTAACTGCCTGGGAGCACTGGGAGCTGCTGGTGAGCTGGAGCTCCCGGGACAGCTCACATTTCTGATAAAGACAACAGTTTGCAAGGCCCTTTGCCAGCTTTCCCAGGTGAGCCTTGCAGTGCCTCTGGGTGCAGGTGAAATATCTTACATAGGAGAGAATACGGAGGGTCCCTTAGAGAACAGGTCTTTGGCTCCTGGTTCTCTGTTCTTTCTTCCGTATCACCTTGGCTAATCAGTTTGAGGCTATTTGTGGCAGCCAGGTTTAAGTCAGCCAGCAGTGTCTTTATATATCTACTTTGTTCCCGTGCTGAGTGTTGTTAAGAAATAGAGAAAAATGAGTCAGGCTTAGGATGGGGAGTTTAACTGAAAACAAAGTTGTCTGATAACAAAATGAAGCATTAAATGCCATCCATGGGTTGGACAGTTACCACAGGATTCAGAAATGGGAGGAGAGCGGTGCACCCTAGGATAATCAGGAAGCTTTTTGAGTGAGTCATCATGGAGCTTCACCTTGAAGGAAAGTAGAGTTTGGAGAGATCAGATGGCCCAAGGGGACCACAGAGCATGGACACAGAACCGCAGACATGGTGAATGTCTGGTCAGGGAAGAGGCTGCCCTGGGAAGCTAATGCAGCCTGGCCTTGAGCTGCAGCAGTGTTTGGGGTCACCACAGGGCCAGGCCTCAGCTTCGTAGCCCCAAAACTCTGATTTGTCAGCACATGCAGAGGGCTGACCCGGAGGAAGACCCCTGTAAAGCCACACTCAGGTGAAGACTGCCATGTAAGTGTATAGAGTAAAATTAGAAGGGAAATGGCAGTGTTACATAGAAACGGTACATGAGAACCACTTTGCTGCTGCCTGCCAAGAGGACCGAGCACTCTGTCCTCCAGCTGGCCCCCCTTGCTATGTGGCAGACTTGAATCTTCAGATGTTCCTCCCTTCCTCCCCTAATTTCTGTCAACACATTCTTCAGGCTTGGGACAGTACTGTAAGTTCAAGGAGACTGGTGTTCTCCTGGAGATGCCAGTGCTCAGTAGCTCTGGAGAAGTATCTGGAATTGGCTTTTTAATAGTAACTCCTGGGCTATTGTGATATGCAGCTAGATTTGGTATCTGGATGAAGCTTTTATCTTCAGGTATGCAAATAGAATCATGTTTTCCAGAAACCTCACCCTGGTCACAATGATTGGAATTCAGTTCTCAGAACTTCTGGGTAGCCATTTATAAATTGGTGTGCATAAGGTATATAACTTCTCAGTGGGTGGCTGGTCTCTAATCAGTTTTTCAGGTTTAGAGACTACCTTGCTCTCACCCTGGAGGTTAGTCTACAGATTCCCTATATTTGGCCACCTTAAATTTCCTCTGGGAAGGCTGGATCGGTTGCTCCTTAGGGACAGGGTGTGACTTTGGGTTCTAAGAGACGCTCTGCCCACCCTTTTGCTTCAGTGCTTTAGTTCTGGAGACCTCTTTGCTGCCCACAACTTCAGTGACCAGTCACGGATTGGGAGGCGTGAGTTCCAGGAGTTCTGCCCCACTGTCCTGCAGCAGCTCGATTCCCGGGCCTGCTCCTCTGAGAACCAGGAGAATGAGGAAAATGAGCAGACGGAAGAGGGGAAGCCAAGCTCAGTTGAAGGTGAGCTGGGATACTGGAAGCCGGGTACTGGTTCCTGGGCTTGTCTTAACATGGCCAGTGGAACAGCACTGCTTGCTGGATGCTTAACCAGTGACCAGTTGCCACCATCAGGAGGGTGAATTATGATTGCAGCACCATAAAGTAATGGTGAATTACTTTGCACTCATAAGACTGGTCTAGTGTATTGTCAGCCTGGGTGGCGGGACTCATCACTTTTTGGTGTGGGGCTTTAGGATTGGCCTGTGGAGGCTTTCTTGGGCCACTTTTTCATTTTGGTTTTCATTAGACTTTAAGGGCCAACACCTGGACCTTTTGCTTTCACATTTAAGACCTCACAGAGTGTGCCCTCGGCCCACTGCACCCTTCTCTGTCTCCCCTGCATGCTTCCCTGCCTCCTTCTCCAGCCATGGTGGGCTCACCATGGTCTCTTCATGCCCACGACTCCCTTGGCCCAGAGTGCCCTTCTCAAATCCTGTCTTGTGGGTGTAGGTTCCCTGCTTCCTGGCACCTAGTGCGTGTGGCCTGTGTCAGGCCTCATGTTGCTTCCAGCTGTCATGATTTAACTCCCCTGATATTTAGCCTTTTGTGTTGTTTTTGCCCTACTCTCCATTGAAAAGGTAAGCGTCTCTTGGATAGCAACTGTGCTGTATTTTTTAGGCTTCTTTGCAGCACCCAGGAAGAGCTGGACATTTGCTGATGGGTTATTTGGTCTGTGTCTGACCTGGTCACAGCTGACTTCAGAAGGGCCCCCCGGGCAGCAGGAGCCCCCGCCTTCAGTAATGCAGGCCCTCGTCTGTTCTTGTTCCTCCACAGTGTGGGGCTTTGGTTTCCTCAGTGTCTCACTGATTAACCTAGCCTCTCTCCTGGGAGTCCTCGTCCTGCCGTGCACAGAGAAAGCGTTTTTCAGCCGTGTGCTCACTTACTTCATCGCCCTGTCCATTGGAACGCTGCTCTCTAATGCGCTCTTCCAACTCATCCCAGAGGTGCAGTAGAACAGAATATGCTGTCCTCTCTCCTGGGGCGGCGGCTAAGCCTTCCCTGGGCTGATGTCCTGCCCACCCTGCACTCTAAGGCACCGCACAACCACTGCCTGAAAAATCAACTTCTCCCTCACATCAAGGGACACACAGTTCCTTCTAACTCTGGATCTCAGGGTCTTCTCTCCCTCCTAGGCCCCCAGGTTTGCCTCTGGCCTCGTCAGGTGGTGTCAGATGCAAGGCCCTGAACGTTGCCCTCCTTGTTGGGGGTCTCTCGCCCCCTTTCCCTAGTCAGTGCCTTTCCTAAACCCTGTTTGCAGGGCTCAAAGGAAAGCCATAGTCGGTGGTGGCTGTCCATGCCCTGGTGTGCCACACCTGCTCTGTTGTGAGCAGAGGCCTGGGCAGGACTCGGGTGTGTCCACCGAGAGATTGTCCATCTGGAATGAGGTGGAAAGAAACAAGGTTACCAACTGGTAAGCAGAATTGGCTTCAAAAGTGAGTGAGGTGTTCTTGTTTTATTTTTAAAGCAAGCCATAATTTGTAGCACAGAGAGCCAAACATAGAACAAAGTGTATTTAACAAAAATGAACTCAAAATGGCAAAGTAAAGGGCCATTCAATTCCTTCATTCTTGCATCTTGACTTTCTCCTGATAGGACCAACTTCCTGGTGACCTTACTTGACTATTTTGAAATGTTTGTTAATTGTGCTTTTTAATTGTGACCACTGTGGAGCTAAAAAAAAAAATAAGACCCAAGCTGACAGCCTGCCTGCCTTGTGAGCTCAGGCCATGATGTGGGTGGGAGGCAGGGGTGATGGCGTGTAGGCCTCCGTTGAGAATGGCCCCCCGGCCCCTCCCGATCCAAAGGCTCTCACCCAGAGGAGGCCCAGGTGGATACCCAGGCCCTGCCTGCCCCCCTCATAACGAGAAAGGAAGTCTGGTTCATGAGCCATCTGTGCTGTCTCAGAAGCCCACATGAGGCTGGCACGCAGTTCTCAGGGGAGGCTTCATCTTGCGCTATTTTTTTTTCAGCTCCAGAAATAAATGTATTAATTTCTTAAAAATTTTGAAATGAAATGCCTTTCACTTATTGAATGGAAATACAGTATAGTACATGCTCCGCCTCTGTGGCTCACAGAGGAGCGCCTCTTATTGGCTCAATTTTGTGTCCTGCCTGGAGTGTGTGACACTGGGGAATGGCAGAGGAAATGTTTTTTATGACAAGGTGGTCTTGGAACTCTGTTCTCTATACTGGATTCCTATCAAACCAAATGGGAATAAACAAAGCAAAAAACTGCCTTTTGCGGGCATGGAGCCTCCCTTGTCCTCCATCCTTCTGCTGCCTCACACCCTGGCTTTGTGTGGTGTGTGCCTGTGGAGAACATTTCCCCTTGCCTCTTGTTCTCAGTGAAAGAGCCCTCGGGTCCAAAGTCTGCCAGGGGCCACCCCGGGTAGGTCTGAGCACACATCTGTGTGACACCAGCCCGCAGGTACGACACAACTCCAAAGGCAGAAGGGTGGGTGCCACAGGGTTCCAAGGCCACTTTGAATTCCTCCTCATTTCTTCAGACTGATTGAAGGAAATTGCATCAGACTTGAATCACTAACAAATTTTCTATTTCTCTCTCCCTCCCTACTTGTCTCTCTGATTTTCCTTCTTTGTTTCCTTTGTTAATATCCACCAAAACCTTCCTCGTCGCCTCCCTGTCTGTCCTCTCCACCCTCTCTTCCCTGAATGGCGGTGGCCATGTAATGGGGCGTTTGCCCCTCCCTCTCCCTGTCCTGGGTGGGGCTGGCTCTCCCCCAACGGCAGTGTGGGGATACGGTCTGCTCTGTGTGACCGTCATCTCCCTCTGCTCCCTCATGGGGGCCAGCGTGGTGCCCTTCATGAAGAAGACCTTTTACAAGCGGCTGCTGCTCTACCTCATAGCTCTGGCGATTGGAACCCTCTACTCCAACGCCCTCTTCCAGCTCATCCCCGAGGTATGGCAAGCCAGGGCTCTCACACCAGAGCACGCCCGTCTCCTGGGGGGACAGTGGGCGCAGCGGGAGGACCCCCATTCTCATGGAAGGCACAGAAAAGGGGTCCCCCCCTTTGGGGAAGTGAAGCTAAGATAGGCATGAGCTAGGAGAGGCAGCCTAGCATAGGCTTGAGAGCGGGCTCAAACATCAGCGCCACCCTCGACCTGTTCCGTACCTTGGGCAAGTCACTTAACCTCGCTGCTTCTCTTCCCTCTGTGCAGTGGGGAAGATAGGAGGCCTGACCTCACATTGATGTGAGGCTGTGTTTGTAACATTTGGTGCCTCGTAAGTGTAAAGATGTAGTTAGATTACTTTATGGCTCTTCGTTGTGGGGTTTTGAGGCTTTTGGTACAAAAACCCACATTAGCAAAGTCCGTAGATCTAAATAAAAAGATCAGTTCTCCTTAGCAGGGTGCATGGGGCAAAGGCGATCCAAATAAAAGTGTTTGGCTTCACCCACATTGACAGCACCTTGTCCCTTCGCCCAAGTCATTGAGAAATCCTGCATAAAACAGAAGAGAGCTTAGTCTGTGTGAAGGTTGGCAGGCATCCTCGGAAAAATCTCACCCGCGTGGTGTTATCTCTGCAGTAGACCCACTCCCCTTGTAGGTGGTCTGACGGGCCTGGACAGAGCCGCGGTTGAAGCAAAAAGATGACAGCACATGCCCCTTAGAGCACCTTAGGCTTTCCGAGATGGGGTTTTGTGTTTTTTAGTTGATCCTTAGATCAACTAATGTGGTGTTTAAAGAACAAGTAGTGCTTATCTACTTAACAGGCAGAATCTGACCTGCACAGAGACACGTGTCCCTAAAGGCCAGGTTTCACCATTCCTAAAGCCCTGCTTTTGTGCTCTCCATCCTTCCTGGCTCTTGCAGAGAGCTGGTAGTTGCCTGTTTTCCCCCCACTTTTCCTTAAGATGATTTTGACCCTTCTGGAAAGTCATCCTGAAAGTGTCATTTCTCTTGACCTTGGTGTCTCTTAAAAGCTACTCTGGAGGTAGGGACTGCATTCTGTCCCTTAAAACAGAAAGGAAAAGCACTTACCTCTTAAGCAGTCCAGAGTTGCTGGTACCTATCTTTGCTCTCTTCGTGAGGAGGCTCGAGTCATTCAAAGGCGTGTTGCTGTCAGAAATCCAAGGGGCAGTCGCCGGCCCCGCCCCCAGGCCCCAGCCCAGGCCAGGAGCAGCACTTGCACTGTGATCCCCGCCCCTCTCCTCTTCCCATTGTTCTCCCCCTCCCCATAATAAGTGAGGTGTCCAGAAAGAACCCAAAACAAGACCCCCAAAATTGACATGTGCAATGACACAGTCTCTGCTCTCTCGGCTTTGCGGTCACTGGGAGGCCTGTGGTCAGAAAGACGCTGCAATTCTTCCTATTTAACTGGGGGATGGATTTCCCATTTTGGAAAGTGTAATTATACCATCTCCCTCTGTGTTTACAGACCCATCAGCCAGGGACACTAGAAAATGATGGAAATGTACACGACTCCTGCCTTAAATACGGATTTGCCAGCACAGCCTGCCCTTGTAGCAAAGCACCCAGAGAAGTGAAGACGGAGTCCTCAGTAAAAGTAGAAAACCATATCCAGGGCAGTAAAAAACCATATCCAGGGCAGTAAAATTCTAAAGGTCTTTCTTTCTTACCAGAAAATAAACTTGAGAACATGACAGGTCTGGTGGTGTGACATTAGGGAAACATCCAGGGTTAGACTTTGCTGGAAAAGGGATGGGTCCGTGGCGGCTTTCTCAGTGCCCCTCTTTGCTTTCCTAGAATCAAGGAAGTGGTTAAGAGAGGGGACAGTGAGGACTTTTTATTTTCTTGAACTCATTTTGTTTTCTTGGGCCCACAGGCTTTTGGTTTCAAACCTCTGGAAGATTATGCCCCCAAGTCTGCAGTGGTGTTTGGGGGCTTTTATCTTTTCTTTTTCACAGAGAAGATCTTGAAGATACTTCTTAAGCAGAAAAACGAGGTGAGGCCTAATTATTGGGAAGGAAGTGCTTCTGGGGAAAGTACTGTTTCCGAAATGCTCGTGTGTCCTGGTAGCGGTTTTATCCCAGCACCAGTACAGGGAGCTTACCTGGCCTCTTCCTGCCAGGGATTAAAACCCACAAATTCACAAGTGGATTTCCCATTTCACCTCATGAGGGTACATCACCAAGGGAGAAGGGCGGCCAGAACCACATCTGGCCTGTGTGCCATTTATTAGATAGTAATTGATCCCCTTGTTTTATTCTAGAGCATTTCCTTCATAGACCCTTTACACTTTCAGGAGAGGAGGGAGGGGCTTGATGCATGCCGTCATCATGTATGAAGTAGGATCAGTCACTGCAGTGCTGTCCCAAAAAGGTGCCCCTGGTGACTGGCATGTAGCTCTCCCCTAAATTATTGCTGAATTTTAAAAAGTGGCCATTGCAGTGAATGTTGAAACCATGATATCGTTCATGTGAAACCTTCATAAGATTGTGATACTTTAATTAAAAAAAAACCTGGCCATTGCAAAGGAAGAGCTCTCTAAACATTTTGAGCGGAGCTTCTTTGCTGGAATGAGCCTTGGCCCTGAGCTCTGGTGTCTGTCCTGCACTGAGCTCTGCTGTTCCCTGCGGTGCAGCTCTCCTGGGTTTCTGAATCGTTCCCCTTTGTGTCTCTGGCGGTGGGATGAGGTCTTCCAGTGCTGGGAGCTCCTGCTCAACCTGGGGGCTCCAGGGGCTTTGGTTAGGGTTGCGCTGACCCCTTCCTGTGGTCCTTCCAGCAGCATCATGGACACAGCCATTATGCCTCTGAGACACTTCCTTCCAAGAAGGACCAGGAGGAGGGGGTGACAGAGAAGCTGCAGAATGGGGATCTGGACCACATGATTCCTCATCACTGCAGCGGTAAGCTGGATGGGAAGGCCCCCGTGACGGACGAGAAGGTCATCGTGGGCTCGCTGTCTGTCCAGGTCAGTGGGCTGTGCTCTGCTCACTAGGGGCCCGTAAGTGGCAAGGCCGTGATGACGCAGGCCTCCCCGGAGGGCCCATCGTCTGCCCTGCGACCATGGGGATGGGCTTTGTTGTAGGACCTGCAGGCCTCCCAGAGCGCCTGTTACTGGCTAAAAGGCGTCCGCTACTCTGACATCGGCACTCTGGCCTGGATGATCACCCTGAGTGATGGCCTGCACAACTTCATTGACGGCCTGGCCATCGGCGCCTCCTTCACCATGTCCGTGCTACAGGGCATCAGCACCTCCGTGGCCATCCTCTGCGAGGAGTTCCCACACGAGCTCGGTAAGTGCTCACATGCCCCGCTTGTGCTGCCTCGGTCACTGGCACGGGCACCCCCCCCACTGCCGCTTCAAAACATTTGTCATTAATTCACAGTCTCTTTGCCTTGTGAAGTCTAACTGCTCACTCTTAACAGACGAATTAGTAATTGAATATTGATGAAACAGGGATGTTTGTTTCCCATTTGCCCCAGATGCTGTGCCTCAGTTTCCCCCACTTAAACAGTGGGGTTAGTAATGGTACCTACCTCATAGACTGACATAATGTTTAAAGGGGAAAAAACAGTGAAAAGGATTTACCGTGGGCCGTACACTATTCTGAGTGCTCGGTGTAAGTTATCTCTTACATGCTGTTAATTTTCCAAAGGCTGAGCTGTGTATTAGAAGTCTGGTGGGTGCAAGAGGTACGTGAGCCAGTGGTTGGGAGGTCCTTAGTTTTATCCAAGGGAGAGTATAAAAAGCCCAGACTTGGGAGGCTCAGATTCAAATGAAGTCCTGGCCTTGTCATTTATTGACTGCAACTTTTGGCAAATTACTTGACTTCTCTCAGTCTCAGTTTGTTTCCTGAAAATACCCATTCATTATACTTGTGAGGAAGGAAGCTGCTTCTATTTCATCATCAGTCAAAAGAGAAATGAGGCCATTGCTGGTTGGTTATCTGTTTTGGAAAATCCTTTGCATTATTTTCAGCCTCTAGGCTGGAAGTCCATAGCCAGTTTCACCAGTAGAGACTGATAGCTCCTGGACATGAAGATGAGGGGGCCTTAGACTTGTCACTGCGCTCTCAAACTTGGGGCTCTCTTGATTGTCGCCCAGAAGTTATCCATGGATTAAGCAGTCTTGTCTTCATGTTCTCTGTCCGTGACCTAGAATGACTCTCTGTCCACGCCCTCCTGCCCTAGGGGACTTTGTCATCCTGCTCAACGCTGGGATGAGTATCCAGCAGGCTCTCTTCTTCAACTTCCTCTCTGCCTGCTGCTGTTATGTGGGTCTGGCCTTTGGCATCCTGGCCAGCAGCCACTTCTCTTCCCAGTGGATCTTTGCACTGGCTGGAGGAATGTTCTTGTATATTTCTCTGGCTGATATGGTAAGTCTTTCATAGTCTTGGCAAAACTGGACTGGGCTATTTCTTTGGTTGGTAGGACTAAGGGCCCATCAGTTTTTTAGTAACAGCTTTATTTAGGAATCATTTGCTTACCAGTCAGTTCACCTATTTAAGGAGTGCGCATCAGTGCTTTTTAAGGGGACATTAGATTTTAAAAAGGATGAAAACCTTATGTTCCTATTAGCATATGTCATTAAGGAAAGGATTAAGCTCAACTCCAGGGTCTTTACTTAAATTCTTAAGTATGATAGAATAAATATGTATGGATAAGTGAAAAGGTAGGAGGGAAGGAAGGAAAGACAGTTAAACTTACAGTTGAACTGCATATACAATTTTATGTCCTGATTTCTTTTTTTACTCAATATATCATAAATATTTTTTATGTTGCATTCTCTTTAGAAGCATCCTTTTCAGTAGCAGTATTATATTGTGAGAGGATAGACCTTATCCAGAACTAAAATTGCTGGCTCACAATAAAAAGTTTATTTTTATCAAAGTGGTTATTTTTATCCAGATATAAACACATCCAGGATTGCATGCATTTTTAATACTTTGTTTTTTCTCAGTAGAAAAGTAGAGGTAACTTTGAAAAGTAGAGGTAACTTTTTGGAGAAAAGCTGATAAATGCAAGTTCTAGAGGCTATGGGTGTTAATTTTCTTGGTAAACCAATTATAGCTTATATATATATCTTAATTACATGTCATATGTAATAAAAATGCTAATAGTAATATTAAAATAATTATACCAAAAATCTAATATTCGCTCCTAAGGTTATATATAAATTATGTTACTATCATAATATGAGTATGATAAATGTTAGAACAATTATTAGATACCCTTAGTTCTCATACTGGGTTGACCTAGACTTAAAGGTTAAGAAACTCACCAGAGCTCTCATTTTCTTTCTTTCTCAGTTCCCTGAGATGAATGAGGTCTGCCAAGAGGACGAAAGGAAGGGCAGCATCTTGGTCCCCTTTGTCATCCAGAACCTGGGCCTCTTGACTGGCTTTGCCATCATGCTGGTGCTCACCATGTATTCAGGACAGATCCAGATTGGGTAGGCCCAGCCGGGAGCCAGAGGGGCTGGGAGGCAGCCCTGCCCCTGGCCACAGGCCCGGTGTCCACGATGCACCTCCGAAGAGACATTTCTATGAAAAACTGTGACACAGACTGTCTTCCTGCATTTAAATATCAGCTGTTTTTAAAATGCTCTCTCCTAGGAACAAGCTGCCCTGGTAACCACCTCTCAGTAGTGCCTCTCTCCTTCTCCTCTTCTTCTTTCTCAGAGTGACTCTGGAACCTGAATGCAGCTCAGAAGACAAGCCTGACTTTTTTTCTCTGGTTAGCCTGGCCTCTTTCTCTTCAAACCAGTGCTGAGAGATTTTTAATCCTTGGCCGCACAATGCAAAAAAAACAAAATAAAAAAAAAGCCAGTGATCATAGTAGCTCAGTTGGAAATATCAGGAGGTGAATCTATAGTTTGGGACCTATGAATCTAAGTGTGTATCCTGATCCTCAAAATGACCCACTTGGAAATGGATTCACCTGTTTTTATGGAAAAAGTACAGGAATCCTTTCTATTCCTTCAAAGTCTGTTGGGTTACCTCCAAGAGAATTGAAAGTTGGGACAGATGTGTGGGGCAAGAGGGGAGACGGGTCACCCAAGAGGGTCAGGAGAGGTGTGTGTCCTGTCGTGACCATCACTTGCTCCTGCTGGGGTGTTGGATGCTGATTTGGTGGCCGCACCTGGTGTTTCATGTCTGTCCAAGTGGGCTAGCATGTGGTTCAATAGCCTTGGACCTCCCCTTTCAGATTCATGCTAACAGAACGGAGGGTTGAGAGTGGAGGCCTGCAAGAAATGAATTGGCTTTGCTGTGACTGCCACTTCCCCTTCCCACTCCCACCTTCTGAGAGACTCTGCAGCTGCCTCCCTAGAAGCACATTCTGAGCACATTCTGATGCTCATATTAGAGGGGACATTGCACAAGTTCATTTCCCCTGGTCAACACTGCTTCTGCAGAGTGGAAGGTTTACTTGTAAGATTGGGGTGCAACTCATGTTCTTCTTAGACAAAGGTAGTCAGAGGGAGTCGGTGCAGGCAGCATTTAGGATTTGTTAATGCCATAAGGGAAGTACAAGTAACAGAACTAGGAGACATAAATTTAGTCTGAAACTTGGGTTGGGCACTGCACGTGTTTGCAGAACAGAGGACTTACTGATGTGCTGTGAATCAAGTTATGTTAATTTATAACATAATTGTGTCATTAATTAGGCATGCACACAGTCTAGGTGATTCCTTCCTCCCTCCCCCCGAACCAGAAAGTGTGAATCCTGTACTGAATTGGATACACTTGTCTTTGGGACTGTAGGCTGGCCTCAGGCACTGTGGAGCCTGCTGCTCAGAACTTTGGCTTCAAGGGGAGCTCCTCTCCAGGTTCACTAGGTGAATCGCTTTATTATTATCATATTGATAATGTGAGATTCTTTAGCCACTTTGGGGGGCCACTCTCTCTGGAAGCCTTTCTTAGTGGTGCCCACAGCTGCAGTCCAGGGGCTGTGCTCACCAGCTGACTCGTGTGCCTGACCGAGTGCTGGCTCCTGGCCCACACTTGTGGGCACTTCTGCTGGCACACGGGAGAGCTTTCCCCTGCACGGTAACTAAAGCAGCATCTGTTCTGGTCTCTTCTTGAAAAGTGTCCCTCAAACCAGGAATATTCTTGAAAA
Organism: Smutsia gigantea; assembly: GCA_032199065.1. Taxonomy (NCBI): domain Eukaryota; kingdom Metazoa; phylum Chordata; class Mammalia; order Pholidota; family Manidae; genus Smutsia; species Smutsia gigantea. The sequence continues at coordinate 16,176 of JAVSCE010021587.1, read as the reverse complement.
GAAGATGAACGGGAAAACTACTGGTGATGCTTTAAAAGTGTCCTCATTGACGTGGATTGATGTGAGGATGGGCTGAAGAGGGAGGAAAACTTCAGTCACCGAGATTCTAGATTAAATGTCAGGAATGACTCCTGATGGGATTATAGTCCAGTTTTACCAAAGAACCAGTTCCTTGAATGTTGGAATCTAACTTTTATATTACCATTATTACTGTTGTTACTGTTTTAACATGATTCTTTGTCTTTTCTGTTTTACTTTTCTCAATTTCTGAAATTGCTTTTAGGAGCTAGTAGAAAAAAACACTGAACCTTAAAACTTTACAAGATTTTGCTTTCCTTAATCCACAATGATGTATTAAGTTTATAATTTTAGCATTCCCTATAGATACGTCATTCCTTACAAATACCATTATTCTTGGAGTAGAATACTAAGTTAGAGTTAGTGGGTTTCTAGTTTTAAAGAAAAGAACTCAAAACTATAATCTTTAACAAATAAAAAAATGAAAAATGAAGTAGTAGGGTCCTGTCCCTTTTCGTGCACATCTGTGTTAACTTAAGAACTGATGTTCAGACAGCTGCCTCAAAGGGAAGTTCTCCTTAAACTGTAATTGGTCTGGAGGCTAGTCCTAGTTGGAGTTCAGGAGGGGTGGAGACTCTTGAATACTATAACTGATTGCATGTTGCCATTGGCAACAAACTTGTCTCATTAGTTGAAAATGTGGCAACTCCTTTTTGACTTCTACATGGTGAATTTGCTGTTTTAAGCATTTGTACGTAATAGAGGTCTGAGGAATAGCAAGTCTGGAGAACTTCACCCTTGGCTTTAGTATCCAACCTCTCTTTCCCCAGGTGGTTAATGTTAGCAAGGGAGGGCTATGTCACCTGCAGGGGCCGCTCGGCCCAGGGCCCGGCTTCTGCAGTGGCTTGTCCTCACCCCGGTGTGCAGGTTGCCTTCTGTCCTTGCCCCTCAGCAGCTCTGTATCCAGTGTCACCCGAAGGCTTTCCCTTGGTCCTTCACCCTGGGTTTCTAAAAGAGGGCTTCTCTGTTTGGTTATCCTAAGACCTGTTTTAGTAGGTCCTCTTCCAGAGAGATGGAATGTGCTGAAAATCTGCTTAATAAACACAAAGTTGTCTGATCTTTGCAAAAGAGAGAGGTTAGGTTTTTATTGTTCATATTTCCTTTTACAGTTCTGCAATTCCATCACAGTATTTTTTTAAATAACTCAGGTGTTATGAGGATAAATTAGAAAATAACTTATGTTACATGGACTGTAAATGTTTTATTTGTAAGATTCTATAAATAAAGCTATATTCTGTAACCGTTGAATCCCAAGCGTGATCTTTTGCAGTAATGTGGGTGTAATGAAGGCTGTTGAACACAAGGTGTCTGTGGTGTCTCACTGACTTCTAGTTTTACTGGCCCAGTGTATGCGTCGAGAGGGGATTTTAGAAGGAACCTTAGATATCTGAACATGCGCACTTTAAAATGATTAATGTATCTTGAATGGAACCTGTGATGACTGCACTGATCTTGCATGAGGAAAGAACTGGTGTTTCCTAAGAAGAGCTTTATTATGCTCTTTTCCTTTCTGTAGCTGCATGATTTGAAACTTGCAGAGTGTTTGGTTCATTTAAACTACATCACCTGTATGTCTCAACAGGGCAAAGTCCTGTCATGAGACTTAGAATTCAAAACCTGTCCTTACTCCAGTGTAATCATAGGGCCAGGGATCTGTTGTTTTTCTTTGACAATAAAAATGCCCATAAGGTAAATGAATGGGTGGGATCCCGTTGCTATGTACATTAGATTCCCAAATGCCTATCGTTCAGTCCTTCAGATTTTTAACTGAAGAGTAGTATTTTATGTGGCTCACATTGTTTTTTTTTTATTGCATTAACTAGCTACTCTATCAGACTACCAACTGCCGGAGTTGTTCAAAATGACATTCGTGCTGTCCGCTGGCTCATATCCCCGTTGGAGAGCCTTCCCAGGCTGGGACCAGTGGCATGCTCTGCATGCCTCTGGTGCTGGACTTGCTCTGCAGTCTGTTCTCTTTCTACATCATGTTCCTTCTGGATGGAGACTATCCCTAGTTTCTTTTCCGTGGTTTCAGCACCTGCCACACAGAAAGAATGAAAACACCAAAGGAAATGTCTGTAAGTTGTGATGCCTGTGGAAATGCCTGGGCAGCAGTAGCTCTGCTGTGTCTTCTTGTCTGGTGTTGGTTTTGCTTATTCCTTGTTACCTGGTCCTTCTTTACTTAGAAGTTTGAGAAAGGTGAATTTGGGGCCCATATAGAGCAGAGCTGAGCAAAGTAAATAGGTCAGTAAGAAGATTAAAACTTTGATTTTAGCCGTCTCTGTAAAACACTCTTAACCAGCTAAACAATTTCAGACATTTTTGGTGGAAGACTTAAGGCCTTTCTGTCATGTTGCTTCTGCACACTCTACCGCTCAGTGATGCTGAGATCCGCTTTGAGCAAAGCCCATTTCAGTAAAGACACCAAATGTGGACACAGGGTTTTTGATTGTGGGAAAACAAAATGTCCAAGATTTTTGTACTCTTAATGTTTAGTGTGAAATAGATTTCTGAAGAATAATAGGTGGGAATCTCAGCAGAAGTGAATCCCTTTCATCCTGGAAGAAACTGAATTACATTCCATTTAAAGTAGAAAAAACTGATGGTTGGAAAAGATCCATAGGTTCTTAACAGCTAAGTATGTTCAGAGCTGCCAGCCCAAAAATAATTTTTCTTCCTAACATCACAACTCTTTTCTTGCCAGAGGTCTAGTCAGGGTTTATTTTAATTGAAGGAGTTAGCAGAGACTATCCTTCCTGTATACTAGCAATATTTGACCCTGGCAGTGGGCGGGATTCTGAGATGGTGGCATCGATGACAGGGAATAAAGTGAGTGTTCTATCTCTGGCAGTCAAGCCAAGATCTAGTTCTTTCTTCCGTTAGGCTCTGGATTTTGTTCTCTGATTTTATTTGTAGATCTTTAGAACATTGAGGTTGCATAAACTTACACAATAGTCCGCATAGGTTTGTTCAAATACACACGTAATAGAAAGCCATCAGGAAATTCCTAGTGGAGGCCCCTGACAAATCTTCATGAAGTAATTGAGTGTGACATGCTCTCTTAAAGTGGGTATCATCATCCTGCATTTTGGCTTTCACGTTTTAGGTGAACCCATTTTAATATGGGAGGTCGGGGCTGCTGTCTCTGTCAGTGTGTAGGGTGACAACCAGAGGGACCACCCTGGAGTAAGAAGCCGTTCTGGCCCCAGGTTGGGGAGTGGGGAGCAGACCGAGGGGAAGGGGGTGGGAAGTTGGGTGAAGCTCCACATGTCCTTGGGACCATAGTCCAGGCCCACCTTGGTCAGCAAAGCAAGAATTGAATAAAGTGCAATTCTTTATTCAATTGGGAGAGGAGAATGAGGGCACTAGACCCACAGCCCATTCAGTGCTGTAGGTGTGGCCCGCCTCCAGGCCAGACCTTGTCCAGCCACCCCCATGTCTGTCCCTCTATAAGCTAGGCAGGACCCATGTACAGCTACTGGAGGTTGCACGGTTATTGAAACGGTGGTTACTAGAATCAGCCACCAGTGCATGGCCATCCGAAGCCAGCCCTTATGGGCCCTACGAGGGCTCTGCAGACATGTCGGTAGGACGGGAAGGAACACGAGCTGTTGCCACAGTCAGCCAGAGTGATATTCCCACTGGCGTCCACAGCTGCCATTGAACTGCCCTTTGCCCTCCCCATGGGGAACAAACGAGTTGGCTACACCTTTGCTGTATGTTTATGGAAGTTCATCACTACAAACTTGTTCACAGCCACAAAAGGGCCCAGCAAAGTGACATCGGTGGTCCCACAGACCCCAAGACAGCCAGCTTGCTACTGGGCTGGGAAGTGAAGATGTAGCAAATTGTCAGCCACAACTATATGGCCATTCAGGTCTATGAGCACCCCTCTGAGGCCCATGAAGCGGCCAGCTCCACTCTTGGATTTACTTACAAGGGAAAAAATGCCGACCCAACCAACGTTGTAATCTGCCAAGATAATGTCTCCATCGGTGTCCACTGCCACACCTGTGGGGGCTGCAGCAGCCCAGGTGAGCACCCTTGAACCCCAACGCAGAACTTGAACTGGCTGTCATTGTAGAAAACCTGGGTACATTGGTTATTGCTCTCCACTACCACTATGTGGCCACTGCTATCTGTGAACATGCCCTGCAAACTGGTGTATTAGCCTTCTTTCCACGACTGTCAACATGGAAGACATACCTGTCTTCATTAGCGTTTGCTGCTCAAGCTGGACAGCTGTAAGGAGCTGGGCTGACATACCACCTTCCGGTGCAGTGGCTGCCTCCGCAGCGGATGGATGCAGAAGGTGACGGGTCCCAGGACTCAGGGTGTGTGTGCTGCTTGGCTAACACTTTTAAATGCATCAAAATCTAAGAATGACACTCAAGCCAGCTAAATGCAAATTCCTTCCAAAACATAATGTTAATCTTGTGGGTTTTAAGAAGAAAGAAAACAAATAATTCAATAAAGAAGACTTGTGGCTTTTTTTTTCTTAAAGGATTAGGCTTTTAATTATAGGTGCTAGTAAGCAGCAAAAAGTTCTCTTTGATCTACTGTATCTTCCCAGAAGAGGAAATTCATGTGGCATGTTCCCTATGACTTCCCGAGGTTAATAAAACAAGCTCTACTGAAGCCAGTGTCTGGTTGTATCCTATATAAATAGCCCTTGAGAAGAGTTGTGCTGCCAAATTCATACGGTTTAAACATTTTGTAGTAATTCTGAAAATAATGTAGTTTTTCCCTTCTCTGGAAAACTGTTGGGCAGGAGAGAGGTAGATTAGATTCAGGTTTTTTTCTGGAAAAACTGATTTTTAAAAAATTACATTCAGTTAATCTTCCAATACAGATGTTCAATTTTGTATCCTAACTAAAAGGGTGGATCTCAACATCGTTTTCATTTGGTTTTAAAGTGTGTTATATTTATTCCTGCAGATCTCTTTTCCAAATTATGTTCTATTTAGCCTAATAGGAAACTATTTTGCATTCCTTAGTTCGTACCTTGAAATTTTACTTGAAATCTGACCTGATCTGGCTGATGGTAGTATTTTTCATTGATAAATTTAATGCAGACTTAAAAGCTAGTTTAAAGAAGAAAGTTGTTAGAGAAGTGTCAATATTAGTATTTTTTGAAGCAAACAAATTTACGCAAGAATGAATTCAAACCTACTAGCCCAGGGTTTGGATTCTGTCTGTGTCTTCAGCCTAAAGAGCACAGGATCTTGAGTCCAAAAGAATGGATCTGTGTCAATGGATTTGACTGACTTTGTGAACTCTGATAATATGTTTAACCTCTCTGCACCTTCTCAGTGTCTTTATCCATGAGGTAGAAGTTATGATTTATATACTACCCATAAATGTAATAAGAATTGAATGTATGAGAATGTATGAGAAAGTACCACTCTAGTCCAGTGGTAATTGACATTTTGTTGTTTGGATTTCTTTGAGAATCTGAATAATTATATGCTTTCCCACACATTTCTCACACATATCTCAAAGCACTTAAAAGTATACTCAACAAGACAGTTCCAGAAAGATGGTGGTGTGAGCAGGGCGGCGGAAATCTCCTCCCAAAACTATATGAATCTATCAAAATACAGCAAATACAACTACTCCTAAAAGAGAGACCAGAATTTACAGCACAGCGCACAGCCTGCATCTGCACCCGAGAGGACTCGGCACCCCGCGAGGCGGGTAAGATAACAGAGCCGCATCCTGGCCAGACCCGAGCACTCCCCCACCCCAGCGCACTGGCGGGAGGAGAGAATTCAGAGCTGGGAGGGAGTGGAAGAACAGGCCCGCGAAATGACAAGCCACGGTGATCTGCGCCGGGAGCACTGACACACATCGCATGGTGCATCGGATATTGGAGAGGCAGAAGGTGCAGGTTTTGAGCTGGGAACGTGCCCGGGTCCGTGCAGCCGGCGCCCTGGGACAAGAGAAAAGCGCGCGCTGTTTTTAGTGGTCTTGGAGAGGTGGGGGGCCCAGCGAGGGAACATGATTGCCCCGGCACGCTCAGCACAGTGGGCTGGGAGTCCTGAGGAATTTCGGACCCCTTGGCTGGCAACTGGGAAAAGGTAGCAGCCACACCAAAACTTTACACAGAGAACAACAGCCTCCCATTCGTTCCCGCCCCGGCCAGAGCTGCAAAGAGCGGTGCAGCCGTGGCTGCAGAATAGTGGAGAAACAGCGACACCTACAGCATCCTTACAGAATCGACTCCGGGTGGGTGTCTTTTTTCCCTTTCTTTTCTTTTTTTTCTCTTCTCTTCTTTTTTTTTTGTTTGTTTGTTTTTTCTTTTTTTTTTTTAAGTCTTAAACAGCCCAGCTGACATACGTGGCACCTACCGGCGACCACTTCTATCACCATGAAAACACAGAGGAATATGGTACAGACAAAAATCACCCAGACCCAGACAACACCTAAGAGGGAACCTGAAGGGATGGAAATGCACAATCTTCCTGAAAAGGAATTCAGAATAAAAGCCATAACCATGCTGATGGATCTACAGAGAAATATGCAAGAGCTGAGGGAGGAAGTGAGGGAAGTGAGGAAAGACAATGCAGAAATGAGACAAACCATCGATGGGCTTAGCAGCAGACTGGACGAGATGCAAGAGACTTAATGGAATAGAAATCAGAGAACACGAATACAGACCAGCTGAGGCAGAGAGAGATAAAAGGATTGCTAGGAATAAAAGAATATTAAGAGAACTGTGTGACCAATCCAAACGCAACAATATTCGCTTTAGAGGAGTACCAGAGGAAGAAGAGAGAGAAAAATGGATAGGAAATGTCTTTGAAGAAATAATTGCTGAAAACTTCCCCATGCTGGGGAAGGAAATAGTCTCGCAGTCCATGGAAGCCCACAGATCTCCTAACACAAAGGACCCAAGGAAGACAATAACAAGACACATAATAATTAAAATGGCAAAGATCAAAGATAAGGACAGAGTATTAAAGGCAGCTAGAGGAAAAAAAAAAGATCACCTACAAAGGAAAACCCATCAGACTATCAGCAGACTTCTCAACAGAAACCTTACAGGCCAGAAGAGAATGGCATGATATATTTAATGTAATGAAACAGAAGGGCCTCGAACCAAGAATATTGTATCCACCACGATTATCATTTAAATACGAGGGAGGGATTAAACAATTTCCAGACAAGCGAAAGCTGAGAGAATTTGCCTCCCATAAACCACCTCTACAGGACATTTTAAAGGAACTGCTCTAGAGGGAAGCACTCCTAAGGCTACAAAGATGTCACCAGAGAAAATACAGTCATAGCAAAGAAAGCAGACCATCCAAATACTAACTAAAGGCAAAGAATAAAACACCTAGTATAGAAAGAATGGAGGAGGAAGAATAAGAAGGGAGAGAAATAAAGAAACATCAGACTGTGTTTACAATAACTTAACAAGAAAGTTAATTTAGATTGTTAGATAGTAAAGAAGCAACCCTTGAACCTTTGGTAACCACGAATCTAAAGCCAGCAATGGCAATAAGTACATATCTATCGATAATCACTCTAAATGTAAATGGACTGAATGCACCAATCAAATGACACAGAGTAACAGAATGGATAAAAAAGCAAGACCCATCTATGTGCTGCCTACAAGAAACTCACCTTAAACGCAAAGATATCCCCAGACTAAAAGTGAAGGGATGGAAAAAGATATTTCATGCAAACAACAAGGAGAAAAAAGCAGGTGTTGCAGTACTTGTATCAGACAAAATAGACTTCAAAACGAAGAAAGTAGCAAGAGATATGGAAGGACATTACATAATGATAAAGGGGTCAGTCCAACAAGAGGATATAACTATTTTAAATATATATGCACCCAACACAGGAGCGCCGGCATATGTGAAACAAATACTAACAGAATTAAAGGAGGAAATAGACAGCAATGCATTCATTTTAGGTGACTTCAACACACCACTCACTCCAAAGGACATATCAACAAGACAGAAAATAAGTAGACACAGAGGCACTGAAAAACACACTAGAACAGATGGACCTAACAGACATCTACAGAACTCTGCACCCAAAAGCAGCAGGATACACATTCTTCTCAAGTACACATGGAACATTTTCCAGAATAGACCACATACTAGGCCACAAAAAGAACCTCAGTAAATTCAAAAATATTGAAATCCTACCGACCAACTTCTCAGATCACAAAGGTATAAAACTAGAAATAAATTGTACAAAGAAACCAAAAAGGCTCACAAATACATGGAGACTTAACAACATTCTCCTAATTAATCAATGGGTCAATGACCAAATCAAAACAGAAATCAAAGAGTATATGAAGACAAATGACAACAACAACACAAAGCCACAACTTCTATGTGACGCAGCAAAGGCAGTTCTAAGAGGAAAGTATATTGCAATCCAGGCCTATTTAAAGAAAGAAGAACATTCCCAAATGAATAGTCTAAAGACACAATTACTGAAATTGGAAAAAGAAGAAGAAATGAGGCCCAAAGTCACCAGAAGGAGGGACATAATAAAGATCAGAGAAGAAATAAATAAAATTGAGAGGAACAAAACAATAGAAAAAATCAATGAAACCAAGAGCTGGTTCTTTGAAAAAATAAAGAAAATAGATAAACCCCTAGCCAGATTCATTAAGAGAAAAAGAGAATCTACATGCATAAGGAGAATCAGAAATGAGAAAGGAAAAATCATGACAGATCCCACAGAAATACAAAGAATTATAAGAGAATACTATGAGAATCTATATGCTAGCAAGCTGGAAAACCTGGAAGAAATGGACAGCTTCTTAGAAAAATACGACCTTCCAAGACTGACCAAACAAGAAACAGAAAAACTAAACAGACCAATCACCAGTGATGAAATCAAATTGGTAATCAAAAAACTACCCAAGAACAAAACCCCTGGGCCTGATGGATTCACCTCTGAATTCTACCAGACATATAGAGAAGAAATAACACCGATTCTCCTTAAAGTTTTCCAAAAAATAGAAGAGGAGGGAATACTTCCAAACTCATTCTATGAAGCCAGCATCACTCTAATACCAAACCGGGCAAAGACCTCACCAAAAAAGAAAACTGCAGACCAATATCCCTGATGAACATAGTTGCAAAAATACTCAACAAAATATTAGCAAACCGAATTCAAAAATATGTCAAGAGGATCAGACACCATGATCAAGTGGGATTCATCTCAGGGATGCAAGGATGGTACAACATTCGAAAATCCATCAACATCATTCACCACATCAACAAAAAGAAGAACAAAAACCACATGATCATCTCCATAGATGCTGAAAAAGCATTTGAAAAAATTCAGCATCCATTCATGATTAAAACTCTCAACAAAATGGGTATAGAGGGCAAGTACCTCAACATCATAAAGGCCATATATGACAAACCCACAGCTAACATCATACTTAACAGCAAGAAGGTAAAAGTTTTTCATCTAAGATCGGAACAAGACAGGGATGCCCACTCTCTCCACTGTTATTCAACACAGTACTGGAGGTCCTAGCCACGGCAATCAGACAAAACAAAGACATACAAGGCATCCAGATTGGTAAAGAAGAAGTCAAATTGTCACTATTTGCAGATGACATGATATTGTACATAAAAAACCCTAAAGACTCCACTCCAAAACTACTAGAACTAATACCTGAATTCATCAAAGTTGCAGGATACAAAATTAACACACAGAAATCTGTTGCTTTCCTATACACTAATGATGAACTAACAGAAAGAGAAATCAGAAAAACAATTCCATTCACAATTGCATCAAAAAGAATAAAATACCTAGGAATAAACCTAACAAAGGAAGTGAAAGACCTGTACTCTGAAAACTAGAAGACACTCCTAAGAGAAATTAAAGAGGGCACTAACAAATGGAAATTCATACCATGCTCTTGGCTAGGAAGAATAAATATTGTCAAAATGGCTATAGTACCTAAAGCAATCTACAGATTCAATGCAATCCCTATCAAACTACCAACAGCGTTCTTCAATGAACTGGAACAAATAATTCTAAAATTCATATGGAACCACAAAAGACCCCGAATAGCCAAAGCAATCCTGAGAAGGAGGAATAAAACAGGGGAATTATGCTCCCTGACTTCAAGCTCTACTACAAAGCCACAGTAATCAAGACAATTTGGTATTGGCACAAAAACAGACCCACAGACCAGTGGAACAGAATAGAAAATCCAAACATTAACCCAAACATATACAGTCAATTAATATTTGATAAAGGAGCCTTGGATATACAATGGGGAGATGACAGCCTCTTCAGCAGCTGGTGTTGGAAAAACTGGACAGCTACATGTAAGAGAATGAAACTGGACTACTGTCTAACCCCATACACAAAGGTAAACTCAAGGTGGATCAAAGACCTGAATGTAAGTCATGAAACCATAAAACTCTTAGAAAAATATATAGGCAAAAATCTCTTGGACATAAACATGAGCGACTTCTTCATGAACATATCTCCCCGGGCAAGGTAAACAAAAGCAAAAATGAACAAGTGGGACTATATCAAGCTGAAAAGCTTCTGTACAGCAAAGGACACAATCAGTAGAACAAAAAGACATCCCACAGTATGGGAGAATATATTCATAAATGACATATCCGATAAGGGGTTGACATCCAAAATATATAAAGAACTCACGCACCTCAACAAACAAAAAGCAAATAATCTAATTAAGAAATGGGCAGAGGACATGAATAGACACTTCTCCAAAGAAGAAATTCAGATGGCCAACCGGCACATGAGAAGATGCTCCACATCGCTAATCATCAGAGAAATGCAGATTAAAACCACAATGAGATATCACCTCACACCAGTGAGGATGGCCAACATCCAAAACACAAACAACAACAAATGTTGGCGAGGATGTGGAGAAAAGGGAACCCTCCTACACTGCTGGTGGGACTGCAAATTAGTTCAACCATTGTGGAAAGCAGTATGGAGGTTCCTCAAAAAACTCAAAATAGAAATACCATTTGACCCAGGAATTCCACTCCTAGGAATTTACCCTAAGAATGCAGCAGCCCAATTTGAAAAGGACAGATGCACCCCTACGTTTATTGCAGCACTATTTACAATAGCCAAGAAATGGAAGCAACCTAAGTGTCCATCAGTAGATGAATGGATAAAGAAGATGTGGTACATATACACAATGGAATATTATACTGCCATAAGAAGAAAAGAAATCCTACCATTTGCAACAACATGGATGGAGCTAGAGAGCATTATGGTCAGTGAAATAAGCCAAGCGGAAAAGACAAGTACCGAATGATTTCACTCATATGTGGAGTATAAGAACAAAGATAAAAACTGAAGGAATAAAACATCAGCAGACTCACAGAACCCAAGAACAATCTAATAGTTACCAAAGGGAAAGGGTCTGGGGAAGATGGGTGGGAAGGGGGTTTAAGGGGGAAAAAGGGGCATTACGATTAGCAGATGTAATGTTGGGGGTGGGGCGTGGGGAGGGCAGTACAACTCAGAGAAGACAAGTAGTGACTCTATAGCACCTCACTACGCTGATGGACAGTGACTGTAATGGGGTTTGTGGGGGGGACCTGATGAAGGGGTAGTTTAATAACCACAATACTGCACATGTAATTGTAGATTAATGAGACCAAAATAAACTATTAAAAAAAAAGTATACTCAACACCTTCATTCCGTTTACAGTTGCCAGCAGGATGGGGAGGGAATGATTTGATACCCTCACACATAACAGTTGAGAACTTTTGCTCCAGAGAAGAGTAAGAAAGTTATTTATCAACAAATTACCGAGCTCTAACTCGGTGCTGGGGCTAGCATGACAGTGGTGGTGAACAAGACAAAGGTACATCCCCTTAGGGAGTGAGCGTGGACCCAAAGAAGGGCCACACACGAATGAAAGCTGTGCTGGTATGGCTTTAGCTGCTGTCTTGGTCAGGAGCACCCTGTCTCAGGAGACAGCAACTGAGCTGAGCTGAAGTAATGAGGCAGCTTTGTGAAGATCTAGGAAGGTGTTCCTAGCAAAAGGGGCTGCAAATGCAAGAGCTCTGGGACAGAAACGAACCTGGACTGTTGGAGGCGTTTGTATAAACAAGGTCACTGTGTCTGAACTGTAGCAGGCAAAAAGAAGTTTGAGCTGAGTTCAAAGAACTAGGGAAGTCTGACCACTTTCAGGAGAAAAGGAGACATTTGAGGGTTTTGAAGGGACGAATGCCATGTCAGATGTATCTTTTGTTTAGAAAGATCTGCGGTATGGAAAAATGGACTGTAGGGGAAGTGAGTTGACAGAATTTGGTGTGTGAGGGAAAGAGCCTGTCCCTCTGCCTCGCCCCCCTCTAAATTTTGACCTAAGCAATTTGATAAGTGCCAGTATCACTTACCCATGGCATCTTATTTATGGAATGCTGGAGCCCAGGTGGGAAAGAGGTATTAAATTCTATTTCCTTACACTATGCTGTATTGTGTAACCAGTAATGATTGCAGCCATTTTCTCCTGCTTTGTAAAGATGCAAACAAAAGTAATAGGGAGTGTGGCAGCCTTTGGGGCTCCCCAGTCCCTGTCCTCAAAGTATTGGGTTTTCTCAGGAAGACCAAGGGGTGACACACTGTTAAGAGGTTTTCACACTGCCCCACAATTGGCCTGAATATCAACCTGCAAATATATATTTACCAGTCAGCAGAACTTCCATTAGCATTTTTTACTTACAAGTCTAAAAAGATTATTAATTCAATATCAGGCTATTATTGGTAGGATATTGCTTTGGGCCATGTTTTTCCAATTACAAAAAAAATGTATATTTTCCAAATGTATATCTGAATCCACTAACTTTTTAGACCTCAAGACTGGGGAATGTCCATGCCAAGATAATTTAATCAAAATTAAATGCACTCATAGGAAGATATGAATAAAATACAATATAGTATATGATGTCCATACAATATGTATTATTAATAAAATCATTTATGATGTGCTTTTCATAGAAAATGAGAGAATATACACTATAAAATACCTTTCCTGTGTAGCTATATTTAAAATGCTCATTTTACTCTAGTTTTGAAAATATTCTACCATTCTCTTGCCTGCATTTAACACATAAGTTGAATAGTTAATGGCTTCATACAAATAGAAACTGAAGCCAGGTTAGTTATACAACAAGGGAAACTAAGATTCCCTGTGCTTTTGTTAAATTAAAAGCATAATTATTTCTCAGGAAAGCTGGTCATTAACTAGGGTTTAGGAAGTGCCTAGGGAGTTTCATAAGAAAATACACCATGTCCCATAGGCCCTGTAAGATGGGAATCTAGTTTTGAAGAAATTAGAAATGCCAATTAAACATGAATCTTGGTAGGTTCAAATAGTCTATTTTGATAATACAGAAAGTAAAAGGGAAGTGAATCAGATTCACCTGTTAGTAAACAACACAGTGGACCCAGACCAAGTGGATAAGTGTATAAACTGAATGAAACGCGACTCTCCAAGTGCAGCTGGGAACAAACGGCAAAGACGATGGTTAGAAGCATCACCACCACCAATTATAGTGTCTTATTCATTAAAAAAATTATTTGGGAAGGGAGCTTAATTAGAGTTTTCCTCTTTGTATATGTTCATTTAGTGGGTTCTAGATGTTTTACTTTCATCAGAGAAGTCAGAATGTCCTGCAAATGAATATTTAAAGCTACTGGAAATAGGCCCAGACAACAGGCCTTTGGAAGGCAAGAGCCCTTTCCTTTACTGTCCCCTAGTTATAAGACAATACTTTCTCACCACAGAACATTTGTAAAATACAGAGAATTATTGTTTGTTTTTTGTAAGTCACTCAATCATACCACCAAGTGGTAGCTACTGTTAGCACTTTTTCCTCATCGACTGGTGCTCTGTGAAGGTATGAACTGTGTTGACTTTAGCTCATCACTTTCTCCCTACCACCCAGCAAGCAGTATTGGGTGCCTGGTACAGTCAGCACCTAATTCCTATTGAATGAATGAATACATTAATATTTCCTTCTAGCCTTTTTATGCAAACATTTGCTTGTTTGTTAACAAATGGGGCCCATACTGTACATGATTATATTCTAGCTTTTTCACTTTTCCTATCTCCTGATACCAAATATCTTTCTAATCTAAAATAGGATGATTTTTTCATAATGCATAATGTTTCATCCGATCTTGTCATTTAACCATTTGCCTATGCAATGAAATCATACATGTACTACTTTGTCTTCTTTCGCTCACCACAGTGATTTTAAGATTCATGCATATTATATGTCATTATTTTTCTTATTGGCTGAGTAGTATTCCATTATCTGTATAATAATTGCTGTTGGGTAAGATACCTATGAGTAGAATTACTAGGTCATAGAGTAGGTACATATTTAACTTCATAAGAAACTTCCAACTGCTTTCCAAAGTAGTTGTAGCATTTTACTCTCCCACCAGCAATGTAGGAGAGTTTCAGTTGTTCCCACCTTGCCCGCACTTGGTATTCAGAGTTTTTAATTTTAGCTATTCTGCTGGCCTAGTGAAGTGGTATCTCAATATGGTTTATTTTTCATTTCCCTGATGACTGATTATTTTGAGAATCTTTCCCTTGGCCAAAGATTTCTTTGACTGATCTGCTGAATCCCTTTCCAGAGAAGTTATTACCATGTCACCTTTTAAAAAGGTTTTCAAATTTGCTATGTGAAAAATAGCATCTTGTTTTAATTTGTATTTTTATTACTTGTGAAGTTGAACATTTTTAAATGTTTGGTGCCTTATATTTTATTCTTTTATGAATTCTTTGTTCATGGTCTTTGCCCGTACTTGTATGGCTCTTTTATTGAATAGTTAAAAGGTCCCCTGATATATGAGATGCAAATTTCCAGATTTTATGACTTTTAATTTACTTTCTTCAAGTAGTCAAACACAGCATTCTTTTGTGATTCCTCTCATTGGTTTTGAGCTTAGTCCTTATCTGAATTTACTAAGTTGGTTTTGATGTGATAAATGCACACTTATGTTGGGGTGGGGAGTCGGCATCTATTAGCTCCAGATTTACCACAATTATCCAAGCAGGATAATGTCTTCATTTTCTTCTAGATTTGTTTTAAATTTTATTTTTCATATATAACTCTGTAAACCAGGCTCTCTTTATTTGATGTTATGGAGTGGCTCCAACTTGAGATCCAAATAGTTTTTTTTTTCCCACTGCTATTATTGAATAATCTATCTCTTTACATTGGTTTGCAATGTTTTCTTAAACTTTTTGTTTTTAGCTCCTGTTTACATTCTTCCAGATGAATTTTAGCATCTACTATGCTGCAGGGACCAATTCATTTTTGACCTTTAGATATTTGCTCTGTTTGATAGAGGTGTGGAGCTCTAGTTACTTCTAAAAGAAGAACTTCTTCAGGATATCTGAACAATTCTTTTGGGTGGAAGTCTGAAGTCAAGACCCAAGAAAACAGAACCAAATTCTATTCAGTTCCTAAAGTGCCCCTGCCTTGCTGGGGTTGCGATGGATGGCTGTAAATCAAAACTCCAAAGCATAATTCAGGGCCTGACTCCAGCCTATCCCCAATACATAAATCTATATTAATAGAGATTTAGGCCTAACCCCTATAATCTTTTAGCTAGGAGCTGTCCAAAGAACTTACTGCTATAATTGGAATGTCCTGTTCTACCACATCCAGTAAAGTAGCTACTGGCCACAAATAGTTACTGAGTACTTGAAATGTGCCTAGTGTCCTTGAGGAACTGCATATTTAAAGTTTTGATTTTATTTAAATGTACACAGCCACGTATGATTTGTTATTGGCCACCACAGTAGTAATTGTTAAGACTGGTGGTCCTCTAATTTGCAAATACTTCCTTGAATCTCAGTTTCATAGCTAGTTATCAAAATCGTTTTGATTTTGCCAGGCACTAGACTCGGTGAGGGAAGACAGTCCTGGTAAGATGGTTTCTATTCTAGGCTTACAATTTGAGAAGAGAAAAGGTTGCTGAGCCCGCTTGTTAAGACTCTGTAGATTGCCTATGGTGTTCTACCCTGAGCCTGAGCAGGGAGTCAGTGTGTCACTGCGTCAGAGGGAAGAAGGGGTTTCTAGCTGGGGAGG